>VXBH01001752.1:257792-280479 GCA_013400035.1 Rynchops niger
ATATTAAGTCTATCAATTTTATAGCAGTCTCATTTCTCTTCAGCCTTTCTTCATGAGCCATGCAGTGCATCAAATTCTCCCACAGATTCTTCAGTTCAAAGTGAGACCCAAGGCAAAATTATCTAATTAGTGTGCTTAATGCCAGGGATAAGCCCATTGCTGTAATATAACTGGATTGATGTTGGGGTGAGGGCTTGGAAGATGACAAGAATGACAAAATCTGTGCTCTTTTTACATGAAAAAGGCTACGCTATTCTCCGTCACATTTTACATTCCACCATCACTCAATGACGGGAAGGGATCCCCACTGCTTTTCTCCAGAAATTCTTCAGTTGTTATTGTAGCTAGCCTTAATGAAGACCTAATAATGAATCAAATGTGCTTTTCTAATCTCTAAAGTGGTAAGACCTTGTGCATAAAGGGGCCATAAACTGATCACTGAACATCTGCCCCCATGCTCTATAGAAGGGGCTTTGTAAAAGGCTCTTTGGTTTTAAGCTATTTGAGTGTCAATGGCTTTGGTGAGGTCTGATCCACATGCAACATCTAGAGTCAATAGCCCCAAAAAACTACAGCTTCAGCAGCTGCCACTCACCTTACATCCCTCCTGGTTTATCACATCAGAAGCACTCGGCAATTATTTTGAGAAGAGTACAGAAAGATAGATAATGAAAAAGAATCGATCTTTCCTTATTTCTTTTTCCAGAATCACATGCAGTAAGGTGAAGTTATGCTGGGCCCTTGGCCCCGCTGCCCTTCTCTCCCTTACCTGCAAATAATCATCAATAATACACAGTATATTAGATAATGCAACTGGGATTACTGAACTGATTCTTAATTATAGACAAGTGTTGGGAAATGTTTTGGTTTGCCCCTTAAAGCAAACTAAACACATGTTTGTGCTGAAGTATGATGAGATTTAACAAACAGCGCATTTGACAGTCCTGGACAGTCTGCAAAGAGCACAGCCCACTCTGTTTCCTTCCTATACACATCTTTGACCAGTCCCCTTTTGCCACATTACCCCTGTATTGCTTCTCCAACCATTTTCCACTTACACAACCATCTGGTGTTGTCCCCCAACAGTTACTAGAACAGTGAGTTTCACTCTGACCTTGCATGCAAGTTCAGCATGTCCCCTGGTTTCAGGCATAGCAACAACTAAGGTATATTTGACTTGGTTAGAAAAAGTCTTTTGCTGATCTGGTGCTGCTCAGACTCTTCATGTCATCTAACGCTTGTAAAGGGATAGAGCTTTTGCCAGAAGCTCTTCCAGCTTCCTCCAGTCCTTTTCCCAAAAGGTTACAGAGAAGCTCACCTACAGGCACCAAGCAGCCTTTCCACTTCCCTCCTGCACCAGCAAATCTGCTGCAGGTGCTCCCTCAGGCAGCTGTGCTGCACTTCCCGCTCCGGAGACTGGTGGGAGCACAGCTTCCCACTGCCCCCAGGCAGTTCTCTTCCCCTTTGGGACTAACAGCTCTTCCAACGCTCCCTCTCTCTTCTTCCACCAGACAAAGAGCGTGTCACAGCCATTTCGGCCAAAGGCTGCCTGGAGCTTACCCAGAATTTAACATTGACAGTGCTACACCAAAGAAGGGAAAGCATCAGGCAACCATGAGTTTGAGAAAGTGGGCGAGAAAGGTAGCTTACCCGACCTGCTAGCAAAAGACCATGCTTCACGTGCTTAAGACTCTCAGTGAGTAAAGGCAGGGAATCAAAGACCAAAAGGACAGCCAGTCTGCTGTAGAAAAAGTGTCAAAATTGGGAACAAGCAAGCCACAATGAGGAGGGGACAAGTGAATGAACCTGACGCCCCCCCGCCCGGGCCCTCAGCACAAGACAGCCGTGAACTGGATTTGAAAATAGAGGCTCCAATAGCACATGCACTTGCCTTTAACTTCAAGTTGAAGGGACTGTAGGATGGATGGAAGGAACAAAAGAGTTCAGGCTGTAGGGTTTCTCCATGTCTCCTGTTTCTCCTCAGGTCCCACAGCCTCTACACATAAGCAGCAGTAACTTCCTCGGCTTATTTTCCATCCACTTCCCACACCAGAAAACATGCTGCAGTTCTCAAGGGACTGGAAATAACGGACAGGAAGAGACATCAAAGGCTGCTGCTTCAATGCAGTTTAGCACAAAACAGCCCTGGCTGCTGGACTGTTGTTCTCACAACCCCACATTGTTTGAGAATTGTTTAGGCTTTTGTAACAGTTTATTGCTTTCAGCCCAACACATGAACAATTTCAACACAATGTGCACAGATTTTACATTTTCCAGGGCATCCTTCATAATTGTGGACTTCCCAGTTTTCACAGACAAATTACGGTCTTGGAAGTCAAAGGCTGGGACTGGTTTCATTTGGGCAACCTGTACACAATTTTCTGCTGTTTCTTCCTTTGTTCAATGTTGTCCTGCACATATCAAAAGAAGTAAGAAAATGGGATTTGGGCAAGGAAAAAGGGGACAGACTTGAGCAATCTCAAAGTCCTCACATTGCCAGAAATCACTTGGGCTGTACCTGAAAAGGTCCTAGCAATCCTCAAGAAGTCCCCACTGGGACAACAGGCACAATCTCCCATGGGTGGCACATTAACTCCATTGGTCTCAACGCTCCTAGACCAAGGAACATGCTGGATTACTTGCAGGACTTGTGACAGTCACACACACCTGTCCAGATCCACAAGAAGTTATGTTAGAGTGTCACAAAGGACGTGTCTGAAAATATCCTTATGTATAGGCAAGACCTGTGCCAAGCTATAGAAAGAAAATGAATGAGCACCATCAGTGACATGGATAAAGTTGAGGAAGCCCACACGTTAAAATCTGTCAAGATCCCTATGTGCTGTCCCATGTAGGCCTAAGTAATACTTCCTTCTACCTATACCCCAAACTGATGCATTATATGGCCACAGGTCCTTCACAAATGCAGTACTCTGGCTTGAAATCAATGATGTACTGATGCAAGCTACACTTGGACATAGCAGTTTGTGCTTTTGCAACATTTGCGACAGTACAGAAAAATTAGTTTTCACACTGTAACACTTGAGTGAAGGGGAAAAATACCTCACTACCATCTGGACATAGCGTTATACAGAATTAACAGTTTTTCAAACCACACCATCATACAGAAAAGAAACTCCGCTCCTAGCATATGTAAGGATTTCAGCCTGTAAAATTCAAAGTAACTATTTCCATTTGAACAAAATTGGGTCCATCCACTAGATATATTTATCCCTTTATTTTCCAACTCTACCCAAAGATTTTAATGTCTGATCTCATTAAAAATATGAATCAAAAACAGAGACAAGAGGGACCTTCAACCTGAGCTCCTGGCACGTTATGGTTACTACCCCTACAACACACTGCATTGAAACTTAACAGTCCAGCTTTAAGGTCTTAACTCTACTCCAAGAGAAAACAGCATTGCTCTTCTCTTTCAAGACTTGAAGACAGTTTTGCCATACCCATTTATCTTTCAAATATCTTCGTAGAAAAGCAAGAAGAGTCTCAATTAAAAACCTCAGCTAATTTTTTCAGTGTAATGAAGTGAAAACACATAGTAAAGAGTTGAAAAATGCCCACTAACCTCCACATGTGAAATGAGAGTTAAGCAAAACAGTGTGGGCTTTTGCTTGGTTTTGCCCTTTTTTTTTTTTGTTAAAAAAAACTCCAAATCTTTGGGATGACTGTCCTGCAAGAAAACATGACTTTCACACATGTCTGAGCTCCTGGACTGTTTGTCTGTGAAAGGCTGAAAGGTACTTAATTGGTCTTCATTTATTTAAGCACACAGCATCTGACCAAACCAAAATAGGAGAGGGAACAAGCTTTACAATTGTATTTTCTCTTGATGAGCCTTTAATTCTCTTTCTAGAAAGCTCTGTACAGAATACCTCCACATCTTTTAATTTAAACACAGTAGGGAATTAAGAACATGAAAGAGAGGGCCAGTGACAGAAACAAAGGACTGCAAGTCGTGAATACCAATTTCAGTGGCGTCTGCTAATCCATTGTTGTATAAATTTCAAGTACCCTACTACACTTTTACTATCTTCAGCACTGAAACAGTGGGCCATTCGATGCCTCAGCTGCGCCAAGTCATGAGTGCTAATGCTTACCGCATCATCGCTGTTTTGTATTTCTAAACTACTTCCAACAGAGCCCTCCAATTGTAAGACAATGAGTATTAGCCGTAAGAGTCAGGATGAAGTACAAATTAACCATTTCGATAAACGTACAAATCATTTATTTAAAATTCAAAACTCAGAGGTACAAACAAAATATTTAAGAAACAATAAATCCAGAAATGTAAACACTTATAGAAAATATATGAACTGTACCAATTTAACCACCCACCATTCTTCACAGAAAATAGTGAGAAGTAGAAAGACAAATCAATGCCTAATTGTTATTTTTTTCAGATTCCAGTTTAGAGGTAGAATACTACTGTGAAAGACTCAACAAAACTTAGTTCAGTAGAATTATGCTACAAGTGAATTTGGCCCATATACTTATAAAGGTAATGAAGCCAGAAAAGAAGTTTCTTACTCAGAGCTCTTATAAGACAAAATTTGGCATGGTACTTTCTAAGAGATAAAGCACCTTTCCTGATAAATACTGGTTTATGCAAGTGAAGGATCCTGTGCTTTTTGCATTACTGACATAGAGAAAGCATTTAAAATAGACAGAAAGTCCCAGCTTTTTGGCAGGCTTATAAGAAAGCAAGTGTGTTTCAGTAGCTTGTCCTAAAAAGCCAAACTGGGGGGAAAAAAAAAAAAAAACCGTGTAAATATGAAAAAAGACTTTTGAAAGACTTCATGAATGCTTGATGCTTACTTATTTGGGTGGCACAGTCCTCAAGGGGGGGAAAAAAAAAAAAAAAAAGAAAAAAAGAAAAAAAGAAAAAAAAGAAGTCAATACAACAGGGGAAAAAAGTCTTTTTTCCACTAGCTAAAAGCAGAGGAATGGACCAGTTTTCACATTTTATTGTCATTCTGTCAGCCTCCACTAAAGCTACAATTCTATCCTCTCAGGAAAAAGTGTATCTTTGTGACACACTGTAACTTCAAGTCCGGTAAAGATTACCCAGGTAGTCTCAAAAGGAATGTATCTTCCATTTTTGTTCACCAAACAAGTGCTACAAATAGAAATTAAGACTGGAGTTCTTCAGACAATATATACAAATTCATAAAAAACAGGAACAATCTGCAAGCTCAGTGACATAAAAACATTGTTCAGAAAAATCCCAAACTTGTTTTTTTATATACAGACTAGCTGCTAAGTGCATTTTTTAAATTGACGCATGCAATAGTAGAATCTATGGTTGTTTAAGGAACTTAACTATATACAAACTGTTAGGCTTCTGCAATTTAGTTTAACAAGGACTTTCTCACATATTTGCTGAAAGATATTCGTGTTTTAGAAGCAACAAAATAAAATTCGCAGTCTTAATGCCTTCTTGCTTTGTGGTCTAAGAACACTTCTGGAATTATAAATATGATAAAATCCCAATTTAGTCAGCCAGTTCATAAGGACTCAACTTAAGCACGACCCTGCTTCTTTTAAGGAAATGAAAGCAGAGTTAGGCCAACCTTCAGTACCTTTTAAAAATTCCATCCTTGCCACACATGCTTTGTTTACAAGATAGCACCACACAGGAATAGTCAGCACAAAAGAGAGACACATCAGAGTCGCTGCATTGATTCCGCAGCTAAATCTCCCATTCATTTAAATGGCAGTTTTCGGTACTGAGAACAGACTTGTGACCATTAAGCTCAGTTCATGGAAGAAAGCAGAAACAGAAATTTACTTACTGTCACAAATGAGGCATTGCCTTGCGTTTTCCTTTTTTAAAGAAGTTATCTAACAGAGAGGAATCGATACAATCCAAATACCTTTAAAAAACTTGAAATATAAAACGTGAACAGACCTGCTTTCATGATAATTCTTCTCCCTTTCCAAATACCATCTGGAGCAGTGTCTATCAAATATTATATACAGTCGAAAAATTGTGTTCTTGATTACATGAAAGATTGAAATTTGTAAGCCATACAAATAATTGGGAGAAACATGAAATAACAATCATAAAAGCATTGGCGTTACCATCGCAGACTGAACCTGAAAACACGGACAAATGCATTTCCACCTTCCTCCTTGTCCCTACCTTCAGAAAAGCAAGCAACATAGTAATTCTTGCAATAGGAAGAGGTTTGCATGTGCCAACCACCTCACCTGAGGCAAAACTACTCATGTGGCACAGATTAAATTGTTAGTCTGAGCTATAGTTAGTTGATTTTTTCTAAAGAAAATTAAAGAAGCACTTAAACTGCACTCACAGCAGAGCTGACAACACTGCCTGACAAATAACTGTTACTGATCTCCTCCCTCAGCACTGGAGGACCAGTCCAGGACAAAGCATAATGGACAAACTTTCCTTCTACAAAGTACGTTCTTCTGTTGAATATGAAGCCTTGCAAAAGGAAAATGCTGAAAGACATACAATATTAATACAGGAAAGTTTCAGACATGGATTTTCATATATTAGGCCCTCCGATTCCTGTATGAAATTTACATGATCTCCAAACGGAGCTGTGCATCCCTCTCCAGGTAGAAGAATATTACATACCTAGATCAAGAAAACTTACACAGACAATTAAGAGTAAATGTTAAGCCATACATTAAACTATGGTATTTCCATATCATGATTCTCGGAGAGCTCAAAACGGACTGAAAGAAGCCATTTTTAAGTATACATCCAGTTTGATTACGTATTTTTCCACTCTATCCCCCATTATGTCTTTCCCTGTATTTTAATGGTCAGGATGAAAATATTTTGTGTATATACAAACTAATTACATCTAACCTTGTAAAAACTAATCAAAAACTTCCTCACTTTGCAATTTCTGAATATTTAGACAACTCACCTTCTACACATGCAAGATACTTTTCAGAGTATCAGAATAAAAGTCTTTCATATTTCACAGCTTCCCCAACATGATAAAGCTCATTATATGTTGGTACACACTTTGCTGTACCTTCATAAAAATCAATTTTGGATGTACAGGTTACAAGTTAAAAAAAGTCAACAGTTGACCTAGGCATTAGTTAAAATAAGTCTTCTTGTGTTTGTGTTTGCAAGCCCTAATAACAGAAGAAATGCCAAGAAACATCTAGGGCTTCCACAAAAAATTGCTTCACCAAGTTTTCGCCCTCTGACACCTCCAAAATTAAAGTTCTTTCTCCTCTTTCTAATTCTGCAGTAAAAGTGACAATAATACAAAATAGAAAAATATATATGGTCCTTCAGTGTCTTCAGTAAGTGAAACATTTTTAACCAGACAGTGGTCTTGTTTCTCCCAGGTCTTGCAAATGCTAACACAGCACCCTGCCATGAAAGAGAACTTACTGTTTTATTACACCTAACCACTGCCTCCATAGTGTGAAGTCCAACAGCTGTTTCACAGACAAATAATTTCTCTCTCAAAACCCAAAGAAAGTCTCTTTAAAGGTTTACGTGAGATCTTTTTAATAACAGATTGACAGTCAAAGAGCCAAATCCTATGAACTGCGGAGATCCCCAAGCATGGCACATTTAAATACAAGTTGAGAACCTTCAAAGGACAAGGGTATGATCATGTAGCCCACACGCTTCTTTGCACAGTAATTAGATGTTGTGACACATTAATGCACGTGCGCCACTTTCAATACCCAAGCACACTCATGCTCCAATTATGACTATGGTTATGCTACAAACATGCTGTAACTAGACTGAGTTAGAAAGATAGCACGTTAAGAATCTACCACCTCAGCTGTTGGTTTTGTTTTAAAATGCTCTTATGTACGCAAGGCACAGTCAAATGTCAGCTTGACTGCAATGACAGCTCTTTTGAGAGGTTAGTGCCCTAGAACTATTTTTTTTGGAGGTGAGGAAAAAGAGATGATGGCTACTCTATACGCAGAGGTAAGCCTTATTCTTCCAAGGTGAACTTCACCAGTGAGCAGATGGCTGGTACAAGTCCAATACACCATTTACGTTCTAAAGAAAGGATATTTTCAGGCCTCGAGCGGGCAGTGGCCTCATGCCAAACTCTTAAGTAGTGATAAATTTCAGCTCAGAACCTAAAGTAGACAGGCAACCAAAGCTTTTACAAAAATTAAATTATTTTACAGGGTAACATAAGAGTCATTTTAAAACAGCACTATTTGATTTCAGTCACACCATAGCACCAGAAGTTAACCTGTGGATTCAGAGAATTATAATACGCAAGTGTCTTCCTATCTGAGAAGTTAATATTAGCAACTATAGAAACACTGTGCACGTTGTTCCAGTGCATGTTGCAAAATGCGGTATTAGCAAACCTAACTGACCCCTAGAAGTCACAACGTCAACTTTTATTTTATTAGTGTCTGTTCCAAATCACATGGCAAAACCAATTTCCCATGCCACTTTTGCAGTGAACTAAGATACCTGATCTTTTTCCATTAAAAAAAACCCAAATATAGTAATGGCTAGGCAAAATGAAAACTTGATTACTTGCCCAGTGTCTAAGTAGAAAGCATAGCCTAAGTACATTTGCCAACAGGGAAGAAATACAGCTTTTTATCCACAACCAATCAGACTGTCAAATACCGGACAGAGAAAAAAAACCAAACCCAAAAGAGACGTCAAGAAATGGTTTTAAGTCCTGACATTTACTTTTAATATTTATACCTGTAGGTAGAAGTTGTTGTGATCCATCAAACACAGTAATGTCTTGAAAGCCGTGCAGATCCAAATCCCAAAATGGCATTAACATCGTTGTGGAGGCAAAAGGTATGTCACCAAGTCTGCTGTTGTAACCCAGCAGTGCAGTCTTGGAAACTATGTTCCCAAATCACGTGCCCTTTTGAAATTCTTTAGTAAAGGCTGCTACTGGTTCCACTTTGAGTCTTACCTGAGAAAGCAGGAAAGCTCAAACCCAGGGCAAACAAAGGTCAAAGTTAGTTTGAAGCTCCCTAAGGTCTGACTCCTGTAAGTCCTTGTTTCAGTGCATATGTAAATGGACTAATTCCTAGCCAGCAGCTCCAGGTAAATGATAAGAAGTTACTGACTTGGGCACTGGTTTCATGGAATGCATCTTTGAAACACTGACTGAATAACTCTTGTTAAAGTCAAGAAGAAGTCTGAAAGGCAACCGCTTTCATCTTTCTCATCAGACTATATCCATATGTGCACATGCTGCCTATATTGACTCCGTTTCTTACTATATTATTTCCTTCTCTTTGCAATGTAAGAACTCAAGCCTGACTTTTAGAAAAAAATTCAAAGACTTGCTAACACATTTACCAAATTGAATTTACAGCAAACACACTCCCCCCTCCCCCCCCCAACACCCCTAATCTTCAGAATTAATTTATGGAAGCCAGTTATTAGGATATCGGGTTTATGTTTGAAAATAAAGTGCATAATGACTGTCACTGAGAACTTTGCTGATTTCAGGTTAGCATATTTAGTGCGAATCCTCAGCAACATCAATAAAACAAATTGGTAACATGAGTCAAAATCTGAAACAGCAGATATGAAAAATAAGTTTTGCATAAATGGGAAAAAGAAAGGGAAAGGAAAATGAAATGTAATCCCTAGTCCTTTGTGAAACTGAGCCTACTATACAGCTATCCCAACATGCAGCATCTGAAATGAAGAATCACAGTCTGTTTGCTTCCCTTCTATTATTCCCGAATTCAGTTTGCAGCTTTCTGATGTCTGACTGATTTCACCTCGGGCAGGGGAAGAGGTATCTTGAGGGAGATCTACAGAGACAGTGTCAGATGAAGAATCTTGGCCTTCTGCTGAAACAGCGATTTGTGGCCAGCTACCCTCTGTCTCATCATTGCAATTTGTCCCCTCATCAGCCTCTTCCAGCTGCTGAACAGATTTCAAATACTCTTGTATTAGTCTGTTGTCCTGCTCGTTACCAGAGCTCTCTTTACTTTGCCCACATTCCCCAAAGCTATCCTCTACATCTGAGGAATATGCTGAAACAGAATTGCCGCATTGTTTGACAGTTTCCACAGAGAGAGAGCTCTCAGTTCCTTCTGTTAAACTTTTTTCAGAGCTACACAAGTCACCGGCATGAGTCTGATCAGCCATGGAAGAATGAAAACCAGAATCTGGGAACTTCAACGGAGACTTTTCCTGAAGAACATCACTAGCTGGAACTAACCAAGCAGAACTAACATCTGGTGAGGTTTCTTGCTCAAGTGTGGATGATCGAATAGATGGTTCAGATGGACAGAAAGTACTGGCTGAAGGGATTCCAGGTTGCAAAGTGGCACCTAAGTTTTGTGTCACTGAAAGCTGCCATTGTTGAAGGGATTTAACCTGTAAAGTATAGAGAGAATTTCATTATGAAAAGCAATTAATAAGTACTTTGATTTCTAGAGTATTTCATGCAATCAGCAACAAAGCTCTAGTATAAAATTTAAGACTCAGTGAACTAACAACTGGTGTCCTTCTCACACCAGGCTATAATTTAGCCTTTTTTAACAAAACCACTGTTATTGCACTAATACTTATGAATGTTATTTTCCCCCAGAATTGGAAAAAATGAACCATATTGACTGTCTCTTCAAAATTTACAGTATGAAATAATGCTTTTCAAATTCACATGTAAGCTGAAAAATAAGAAGACTGAAACTATTTACCTGGTTCCAAAGAAATCTGACTGCTTCCTCCTGTACAAGTCTCTGAATCTTATCTTCCTCTCTTTCTTTTCTTAGTCTGCAAGAACACACATCCAAATTTTTGCAGCTTAAATAAGCAACATTTGGGTAACAAGATCAAGAAGAATACATAAAAATGCCTACTTACATAACGGCACTCTTGAAAGATACAGCAGAGCCTAATCGTAAGACATTACTGCAGTCTGGCTTGCCATCAGCATCCAGCTGCTGACCTCAAGTTTCTTTTTCAGAGTTACATTAAGATTCTGCTTCCTTTTGCTGCAGCACATTTATTGATTTGCTAATACTGTGTCTTTTTATAAACTGAACCTAAGCTCTTCATTTTAAATAGATGTGCTTCTTTATCCCGCATAAAGAACCAACCCAAAGTAGTGCTGGTTCATTTCAGATTATGACCTCCCCAACTGATATCACTCAGACGTAGGCACGATGTGTAAGCATTGGGAGTTTCTAGAGGTTCACTAAGGGCTCAACTTGATTCACAGAACTTTTGTTGCTTGTTATACTAAAGGAAAAGAACCTGTCAGACCATCAGTTCTCAGATATTAACTAAATCTGCCATTTCATATCTTACATATTGCAGAACTTTGATAATCATCTCCTCCAAACATGAATTCATAGGATCAAAAAAACCCCAGAACCAAGCACAGAATTGCATTTTAAAATTGTATCATGCAAGGCAGACAGAGAATCCTTCTTTTCATTAAGTAACAGAGGAATGACTCTCAATATAGACACTTCATTTACATACCCTGTAATTGCTAGGAGACAAGCAAAAAAGTGACACTTAGCAATTTCTATTTTGGTTATGCAGTGAAATATGCAAGTTCTGCTAACAGAGGAATAGAAAGATTTATTCTAACCCAACCCACTTATAGAAGGCACTTGAGTATGAACGGCTATGTGCATAACTGCTTATCTTACAGGAAGCAATCTTCCACTGGAGTCACAGTTTTATATTACTGAAGCTAGGTTCTACAGTGAGTAGTTATATCAAGACCCATTTATACCAGTTCTGAAATATCCTGGAACGATGGTTACATTCATTCAGATTTGAAAGCATGCAGCATGACCTGAACTTACTTTTCAATTTCATCGGTTAAGCAAATGATGTGCTCCTGCATTCTATTTAGTCGAATTTCATATCGCACTTCCTTGGCTCGGGGATGGTGGTTCCTCGTGTAAAATCCTCTCCAGCAGGCTTGAAGCTTGGTAGCTGCTTTAGTCGTTCTTTGTAGTTCAGCTGCACCTTGATCAACAACAGTTAATGAATCGGTACTTTCTCCTGCCATCTGGTCAGGACAGAGTGTTGTAACTCCCAATCCAGCACCTACAGAGGTGCTGGGGTGATTGTGCAGAACTTGGGCTTCAGAGGATGCTGAACAGTTGCTAGTATTAGCAGTCAGGCTGGCTTTTACCGGATCAGAAGGTGGCAACAGCATACCCTCTTTGATATTTTCTTGAGTTTCCACACTTCCTATTGTTCTGTTGGAGTGCTCTATTGTAATACATGAAGCTTCTTGCTTATTAGCTGTTTCTCCACCATTAACATCTCTCACACATTCAATCACTGTATCATTATCATCATCTTCTAGGCCCAAATTGATTCCATGTAGCTTCAGGTCTGAAGTAGGAGACACTGGAGACAATCCTGAAGCAACTGGCATGAAAGTAGACTCTGAGGATAAAAGGCTGCTGTTTAATTTGTCTTCATCTGTCTGTATATCTTCAAGGTAAAGCTCCCTACGAAGACTTCTTTCAAGAAGAAACGTGTTCTTTACTGCATAGGAATGATCATCTTTTGCACTCGGTCCAACCCAAGAATTCTGCTGGATGATAGGCTCTATTCAAAAGAAAAGAAAGACATATTCACAAGTGTCATAGTATTTCAATAACATACCTTCTTTTGTTTCATAAGGATTATTTGTTTTAGACAGTTAGAATCTGGGTGTGTAAGATCTAAAATGCTAGCAATGATAAGCATTACTTTATATAGTAAGGACAATAACTACTTATTACAGCAACATTCACAAACCTTGCAAATACTGGGTACAGTAAAATGACACAAACTGCCTCTCCCTAGAGAAGTTAAACTTTTATCAGATGGAACAAAGTAATAATTCTTCAGTTTATTGGATTGTGATTTTCGCCTACCAATCTTACTGGCATTTCAAGACATGAATAAGCATGGAATGTATTTTTAGAAAACAAAGTATAACTTGAATTGAAATCAGTATAATAAAATAACAACACGGCTTCGCTCTAAAATTCTCTCCACAAAGTTATCTATGTTAAAAAAAAAAATTATTTCTATGTGTTAGATCACAGGTGCAGATTAGCTTTCTTACCACTTTCAAGAACTATCTGTGGTGGCTGGGCTGGACTGGTGTGTTCATAAGTAACTGGCAGTGTTTTGTTGGGAGCAGATGATGGAGGTTCTCCTTCATGTTGGTTCTGATGCATCAACTGCCTCTGGTGAAGCCTAAGCACAGATTTCCAACAGATTTTAAATTTTCTTTTAAAGTTTTTTGGTACAGAAGACATCTAAAAGAAACTATCAACTATTTTAAAACAAACAAGTGAGCAAACCATTCTAAAACAAGAGGCTAGTTAGGCAGAACCCTAGACCTACAAGAAACTAACAGGACTACTCACAAAATAGGGGATTGCACAGACTACTCCTGTTGCACTTCCTACAGCCCCTTTTTCTTCATTATATGTATCAAAAAAAAAAATCCAACATGCAGTTCTGACTATAGACTGAAAACCGTGAAGTATTTCTACACACAAGGAAGTTATGCAGATATTTTAAGTGTCTACTGCAGGACACATTATGTTTGTATGTGTAGAGGAGTTTGTGGAACAGAGTGAGTTTTTTTTTTTTACAATTGAAAAAATCTGAATCCTAATATGAATCAACAAACATTGACACAAACACAAAATCATCCTTTAAAAACTGAGAAAACACATGGGTTGTTTCAACCGAGCTAAATTCAAAGATCATGAGGTAGAGGTCAGCAAGTCAAACTGCCTTAAAAATCATATACGTGTGTACGGATATATATACGGGTGAGGACTTTGGGGGGTTGGCTTTTTTGGCGTGGGGTTTTTTTGTTTGTTTGTTGGCTTTTGTTTTGTTTTTTAATTTTTAAAGAGTTATATTTTGCAAGCCAACTTCCTGAATTTTCCCCAGAAACATCATGTGAACGTCAGAACGCTTAGCTGTAAATTCCAACATCAATATGCTTTTATTGTACCTTCTACTCTGAAATGGCCCCAATATTTCTATAATTTCCTCCTGGAGATCAGTCTACACTGACAAAGCATGCAGTAGCTCCTTCCAGATGCTCCCAGGTTTAAATCCTTTTTGATGAGATCCCACCCTTCTGTTTTCCACAAGGCTTTTGCTGGTCAACTTCCTACCCACACTAAGCCATTAACATAGCCTGCTCCTCTGCACCGAGTCCTCTGCTCTGATCTTTCTGCAAGAAAAGTTTTTTCAATAGGTCCTGGGGAATAGGGACACCTGTATTGTTACACTTTCTGGCTTTTACTCAATTAGTTCACCTTTTTATGGGAGGAAAGTGTACCATGGTAACTCTCCTCATCTGCTTACGTATACCTTAGCAAAACAGCTACTGCTGGCAGAACCAGCAGGCTCTATAGAGGCCTCTGCTGACAGACCTGAGGGGCCAGATAAAGAGATCGTCAAGTGCATCACTGGGAACAGTGTCCCTCAAAGAATAACCTTAACTTTAAAACCAAGACAGAACACGCTAACAAAAATCTGGCTAATACACCAGCATACCACAATAGTCTTCATTTACAATTAGAACAAAATTTAATCTGAGCTTCTATTTGAGGTTTTCCTCGCTCTCTGTGGCAAAAAAATCTCAGTAGGTAGTTTGTTTATTTTCATCACAGTCCTAACACAAATCACGTTCATCCAGACCACACACTGAAAACTACATAGAATTTGTCCCTAGATGGTCCAGCAAGTGGGAAAACACTCCTGCTGCTGTCTTGCCTCTCATTCCCCTCTAGGACACAACCTGTACCTCTCTTACTCTTCCCATCTCCAGCCCTCGCTGTTGCTTTGAAATACTTAAAAGGAAATCTTATATCTAACACATAACAAAACATATAATTATGTTCTCAATTACATTGTCTAAAAATAGAGAAACAAGACGTTCTCACCTTTGCTTACTCAGTATTTTTTCCAATTTGGCATCCTCTTCAGTCTGGAGACCGTATGTAGATATAAGAGGACAAACAGTAGCCAAGTACTGGACTAGCTGAACGTGCTGCCCAGGTCGATATGATCTTCCTTTACCTTGACTGTAGAGCCATTCTGCTTTCAAACTGTTAAGAAGGGGTGAAATGGTCACCATTAATGCACGGCATAAAACCCCTGACTCTCCTTTGATTACTGTTCTTCTAGTGGGTACCTAAGGGCTAATCAACAAATCTAATCAAAACTTGGAACATGCGCAGCGCCCAGAAGAACTGGAATTTCATTACCAGAATAATGAACAAAGCATTTCCTCACATAAGCATCGATGAAACAAAAAACCTGACTAAAACTGTGAAAAAAACAAAAAAACTCACCAAAACTGTGAAAAACTTATCTGTGTGTAGTCCTTGAGCACTGAAAACACATTTGTGTCAATGAATTTATCAGCAAAGCTTTCACAGAAACAGAAAAGTTCACACAAACATGCAGAATAGCCACAGAGAGTAAATCTTGATGAAAGTATTCAACAACTGAAATCTGTTTTTAAATTAAGTGCTCTTCAGTCTGAGAACATCTAATATAATATATATAATTAATTTAATATAATACAGTTAATAGAGAAAACCCCTTAGTCGTTAAAAAAGTTTCTAGAATTCTTACAAGCAACTTTTTGTGAGAGTCATAATATGTTTTGGTGAAACAGAACTGGTTTACCTTTGACCAAAAAGGCAGCCTTTTATTTTAATAATAGGAAAAAAAAAAAAAAAAGACATCAATGTCCTGGAATATGCTAATTACTGGACTAGAATGTGTTTATACTGGATAATATTTACACTTGGACTGTTCCTGATGTCAAGAACTTTAAGATGACGTATCTACTGTCATACATATATAGTGACATAATGACCGCAATGACACACTAACAAGGGATTTGAGTGAAATAGTATTTAACTAATTGATACAAGAAATGCCAAATCTAGAAACGCATGTGCAAATCAGGCCCTTTATAAAAGGGCACACTTGAACTTCCTCGAAGATAATAGCTTTAGTATCTGCTGATTGTCTCATTTGGCGAAGTCAAAGAGGCTGTAAGCTTGGAAGGGGGTAACAGATCATTGATAAATTGCTACCCCAGTTTTGATTTCTAGAAGTACTACTGTGAGTTCAGTAACAAAAAAGCTTAACTTCATTATGCAAGATCACAGGTTTATTTAAGTAGAAGTATAATTTCAGTGTAACAGGTGAAAAATTTATCAAAACCAACAATGTTAATTGTCCTGTATCTCATATCGCCATTAACAAGACAAAGAGAATTTCAGATCATTAGCACCTTTCCTTGTTTTTATTATACAAAAATGCAATTTCAGCTTAGCCAAACTTTACTTAATAACTTTAGAGGTTTAATACTATTATGTCACCTTTCCTTCTGAGAAATCACATATCCATCAAGAACTTTAAGGTTCAGACACCAGCTGACAATATATGGCCTGTAGTCAAAGCCAGGGATAGAAGGTGTAGCCATCACACAAGGATTGTTCATAACTGACAACTGTTCCAATTGACGAAGAGAGGCCAGGAAAGAAACCTTGAAAAAAACAACATGTATTTGTTGACTGAACAGAACCCATTAAATACTTACAAAACATACCACGTTTTTCCAAGTTACAGCTACACATCTCACATAAAGCAATATAATTACAAATACACTGGAAATCGCATTTCCTTTTTGAACATAAACATCTTCAAACTGCCTTCTATCAACTACTGCCATTTTCCCTTTAATTATCCTGTAGGTACTATAGTTCTTGGAAAGTATTAGCTTCTCTTAAAATCTGGGAACGGGGCTTTATGTATAGAAAGGTATAGTATTTCTATGGTTCCAGTTCACTACGACAGGTGTTGAGATTTTGGCTAAACGGCAAGCCAAAAAGCTAGAGACACACTGTCCTGTTTTGAAGAGAAATACATTACCAAAATAAGATTCGTCTTCCAACACGGAAGTCCAACCGAGAGTTTTGGCTGCTATTTATACTTAAAAAAACCCAAACAAAAAATAAAGACAAAAATCACAGGCACAGTATTTGTTTCTCTTGTATGGTGTTTGAGAAATAGATAAAATAAGACACATGCCCAAAAATGTTCAGTTACAACAAGCGCAATTCAAACCTCTGTTCTAAACACAAGCAGCTGCAGAAGCCCTCTGCAGCAGTTAATCATCTCAGTTTACAACCTTTAGACAATCATAAAAAGCTCTCTATGAATTTAGTCCTCAAAGAATACTTCTGGCATCCTTGAATAATATGAAAACAAACAAAAAAAGGCAAAGTTTCTTTCAAGAATGAATTTTAAGAGGTATCACCTAGCTTGTGCAGCTAATGCAAATACAGTTATTACATACAAAGTATTAAAAGTTACTTCTATCCACATGGGTTGTTTCAAAGAAGAGAGCCCGTTTTCAGTTACATGCTCAAAAGAATTATCCAACTATTGGCTTTCAGTCTACCTAAAGACACGGTGATAGATCTTGTATATCTTACCTCATTTAAGTCTCTGATTTCATTTTCTGCCAAAGAAAAAACAGTCAGATTCTGAGGTAGGCAAACAGGGGCAGTGCGAAGCGAAGTTATAATATTTCCATGTAGCAACAGAGTCTATAAAATAAAAACATGGGGATGAAATGTATGTTTGATGTATGTTATCTTTAATAAAGTCATTAGAGTGGTTACAGAAAAATCACTGCCTCAGTTCCTGCAACTTGAAAACAAGGAAAAGAATTCTTACATGTTTCCCTCTAGAAATTATAGTGATTAATTAAAATGCTTTAAGAGCTAGTGTTTGAATAATGAATGCTTTAAGAGGTAGCAATTTTCAAAGCAAATTTCTTTATGAAAAGAATGTAACAAAAATAGAGATAAAATAACACCTACCTTCAACGATGTAAGCTTGGAAAGATCACCTAATTGAGCTATGTTATTGTCTGACAAATCAAGATGCTGAAGAGATAGACAGGAATTGATTTGTTCAATGGCCTACAAAAGTAAAGAAGTCAATTACTCACAGTAACTCATTTTTTGTCATTAAATAGAGCCAGGTATCAATAATTATAAATTATGTTGAAAGCTAAAAAGCACCAGATAAATAACCCAAAATGAAAATCACGTTTTTCCAGTTTCATTTTAAAGATTCTTTTCCTATTTTGGGGACTATTTCCCAATTCTTATTATATTTCGGTATCAAACCTTTTATTTTTTTCTTATACAATTCTTGTCCAAAAGTTGCCCTCTTCTATTTCATAAACCAGTAGACACAAAACTTCAACATTTTTTTTAATCAAAGCCACAAACATATTCAGATTTCTTTGCAGCATTTTCCAAATTTCTACAACACTAGATTCTGGAAAACGTATAAAGACTAAATACTTTACCTTAAGGTTATTTCCTGCCAAATTCAGCCATTCCAGGTGCACCAAATCCTTCAGCCCTTCCACATACCCAATACTATTATGAGGCAAGTTTAGTACACGGAGCTTTGTCAGTTTCGCTACACCCATCATTCTCACCAAACGATTGTTGGCTACAGAGAGCTGCAGATTGACAGGCAAATAAAAGAAACAGGTTTAACTATTAAACTGCACTGACAGAATAGGCTTCTATTTTTAATAGTTAAAAATCTAATCCAACAGGGAACTATTTCAATCTATGTATTCCATTTTCAAACAAATAGCACCCATACAAAAGACTGCAAGAGGCAGGAAATAAATTACTGATGAAAAAGTAGTTTTCACAACTCACTCTGCAAACTTAAGAGGAAATCTTCTCCCTGCCAACAGTTAAATAAAAGAGAATGAATGAGGATTTGTGTCATATGAAAATAAGATCTTAAAATCAGAATTGCCAAATCATCGTGCAAATTGTTGCACCATTCCCAGTGTAAAATCATACTTACTGTCAATGGGTCAGAGGACAAAATACATTTCAAATGATTCTCAAAAAAAGTCCTGTGCTAACAGGACTGTAACTCACGAACTTTTTAAAGGATAACTCCTGATTAGACATACAAATTAATAACACGACCACCAAGCTGGCAGACTGGTGAAAGTTTGTTGTAGCAACAAGCCCAACCTCTCCTACCTCTTGGAGAAATAGCTTGTGTCTAGAAGCCATTAGGTAACTTCAAGTCTATCTGGAGGCACTTTCAGTGATAATTAACATGGATTTGTACAGCTTTGCCCCAGAGGGATTAATACTCTGATTTTTGGGAGCACCATGCTCAGGCTAGTGTTAGTGATAACATTGTTATCACTAATACCCCCCATGAACTTAAATGGGCTGCTGCTCGTATTAAAATTCAGAATAAGCACTAGCAACATCAGGGCCTACACGAATGTGATATGTTAACAAGACTACATAGATACCTCCCAGTTCACTGTTTTTATTTGCTACTTGTATTTTAACCTAATCGACATGGCATTTTTTCTTCTTGTAAATTAAGGCTGTAACTTTTCTAAATGTTCTTATGACACAAATCCATTAGGATTTATTTAGTTCATTTTTATTTACCTAGGTAACCAGCAAAACAGTCTCCCCCACTATGAACTGTAGAGCTACACTGAAAACATAGCTTTCTATTTTAGCTAGCCATTATTTATTTTCCTATGAAGACAGCAACTGCTAACTTACTTCAACTGCATAATATGATCTTAAAGCAGAAATATTTAAATTAGCATCACAGTACCATTATTTCATAGCAAATTCAAGTCAAGTAACACCGACCTGCATCAGATTCCTGCATTTCTCCAAGTGCTCCAATTTAATTATCTGGTTTTTGTCCAGAATCAGAGTGTGAGTATCAGCATCACAGGGCAAGGTTGGACCCAGTTTTTGCAATCCTTGACCTGACCAGTTAACTACCAAACCTTAGAAGAAAAAGAAGGGGAGGGGGAAGCCCCAAAGTCAACACTTTATATACTTTATATATGCGAACATGTACTGGAAAAGCAAAGCAAGATAAACAGAATTGGTTTATAATGCATGCAGCTAATTTGCAAATACAAATTAAATTTCTTTTCCACATAAAGCTGAAGCAAATTACTTCAGACCAAACACATTAGAGCAACTCTTCCAGTTACTGGAAGATATGGATTCCAGGTCCCAACCTTATAAAGGATTCTGGTAAGTTCTGGGAAAGTCAGTAACAGATTCCTCTGAAGTGGGAAGCAGAGCAAAATTTTGATAGCTAAATTTAAAGGCACAATCCTCAAAGCCCCAAATTTCAAGAGCCCCTAAAATTTTAATTTCTTCTAAGATTTCAAGTTTTGAGCAGCTTGACAACTACCTATCCAAATTCCTGCTTGTAGGCAAACAGAGAACATGCCTAGCACACATATGTAGGATCACACTTCACGAACAACAGCAACCATCCCTGTTACTAACAAAAAAATTTAAAAAGGGGAGAAGCATCCATCCTTTCATGAATCAGAATGTGGGAAACCTGATGAGGATGCCAACCTACAAACTTCACCTTCCTATAGAGTTCCATCACCTTTCTAAAGTATTTGAAGATTAGGACACTTAACTTGTAAATGTGGAATATCCATGTGATAGTCCTCAGCCAGAAGAAAATAAACAGCCTTATAATGATTAAGTCCTCAAAAATCTAGACCATTGAATAAAAGCCTGCAGTTTTCTCTTTTACTTTCTCAGTAGTTCAAAGGAAAAATATTATTAGTCCCCCCCCCCGTTTGTTTTGGGTTTTTTTTTTATTTTTGAAACTGCATTCTAGGTACAAACTCAAAGCAGAAGTTTCAGCCTGTGAAAGCAAAAAATGACACCTCTCTTCTGTCAGAAGTTGGATGCTTAAACTGCAGAGGAAACAAACTTAAGATTCAATCCCCCCTTTAAAGCTTCCTATCAGATATTTTAAGACATGCTCCCTTTTAGCAGTTTGGCTGCTGCAAAACCTAATCTTAAGTATTTAACTATCTTAACTTATTGGGTAGGGAATGCGTGTAATTCAGTGTCAAAGATCCCACTCTAGGACTTCACTGGCCAAATCCTTGAGTGCATCTTGCCTTGGGATTTTGGTGCTTATGTCCCCAAATTGTAGTGATAGGCTAAACATCCCGTTAAGTACCTAGTGAAAAGTAAAAACAAAGAACCTGCTCATATAACCATGCTACAGTACTGGCAACATTTGGGCAGGACCAAATTTTAAATAGGCTAGTATATAATTTAATTAATGGAACACAAACAACTAAAGTGTTCCATGCAAAAACTGTTACTATATAAAGTTAAAAGGCAAACATTTGCCATCTACAGAGCACTTGAATCACTTACTACCCATTGTAACACCTGCTAATAATAATTTTCATACATTAAACCTTTGCTGTGTTTTACATATATACACCATTCTAGTGCTTGTTCTTATCTTACTATCTGCTCAGTAAATAATGTTGCCTTTTTCAGTAGGATGTTCCAGAATAGTGTTCTTACCCTAACATGCACTATATATTATTCTTCTTGCAGTTTGCAGGCTTTTAGGGTTTAGTTATGCTAAGGATGCAGACAAACATATTTTTGGTGTACCATTTTGTCAGCTACAGCATATGCTTTTCTAAGAAGCTTCTCTGATGACATGTATTACATTTACATTACTTCTCAAATCCACGGCCACCGAAAGAGCTCTGAGGAACAGCAGTGCAGAGCCAGCAGCACCAGAAACAGCCACACTCCTGTCTTCGCATGTTCAGGAAGAAGGTACTGCATGCTTCTTACTTAAATAGACACCCCTCCAAACCACTTGGTCACTTTAACTAAACAGAGAAGTTTTGCATCTGCCTGTTCATTGAAGGGCTTGTTATGAAAATTCACAAGTGGCCCATGCCAACCAAGGAGAGAGTCTAGAACCCACAGCATAGAATTACAAGAGTAATCCTTTTATTCACGTACATGAGGTGTCCCACTCAAACTCGGGCACCCAGAATATGCCTTTACATACAGTTCTTACAGCTTTCAAGCATTCAGATACAACATGATTTGACTAATTGCTACTTAACACAAACACTCTACCATTTGCAAAGAAACTATATTTCTATGGCATCATCATCCACCTGCTTCTCTATTGATCTAGGTGTCCCGGGAGTTAGTCTTGCTATAGTTACTTGTCTATGATGCCAGACAATGGGAGGGTTTCACAGACGTGTTAGAAGAGCTAGGTTGCTGGCGCTATCCAGTTGTCTGAGGGTATCCTTTATCCTATGTGGGAAGCTTCAGAGAAAGAAAGGTCCCTATTTCAGGAGGGTCTGTCCTTCTCCTCCTCCTTGTGACAAGTGGCATCCTTTAGTTTGCTTGCTTAAGCATTACTATCCAGTATACAGCATGAAAAATACATATATATATATATTAAGAAACTTAATATAATTTCGTACTACAAAGACTCATTGGTATAATAATTCATGAATGAGATTTTCCTAACAGGCTCTTGGTACTGAGGAAAATGCTTCAGAATTGCTTACTACTCATTTGGCAGCTGTGTACATTAGTAGACCTCAGAAGCTCACAATTTTTGCTCAGGCCTCTGCTCACTCACTGAGCCCTTAAGCCTTCAAAGACAGACTTAGATTGTTATAACGCACCGTCCTCTCAGGCGGAGGGGCAAGAAACCGCACCCTCAGAGCTGGCGCAGTCTCCC
This sequence comes from Rynchops niger, assembly GCA_013400035.1. Taxonomy (NCBI): domain Eukaryota; kingdom Metazoa; phylum Chordata; class Aves; order Charadriiformes; family Laridae; genus Rynchops; species Rynchops niger. The sequence continues at coordinate 280,438 of VXBH01001752.1, forward strand.
AAGATTTCTCTGCCCTCCACTGTAGAAAAAAGGGGCCTTATG
>VXBH01001752.1:280996-320308 GCA_013400035.1 Rynchops niger
GCCGTCGCCGCCATCCTTCCCGCTTGCTGGCGCCGCCTAGCAACTGAGGGCCAGGCGGGAAAATCGTGCGGCTTGCTCTCGGTAGGAGGGAAGGTCCCGCGTATGGGGCCGCCCGGCGGGATTTTAACCGGACAGTGGGAAGCCCGGTCGGCGTGAGCGCTCCCACAGGGTCCCCCGTCCGCCCGCCGCCCCTCCGGCCGGGGAGGCGCTGCCCTCCCGCTCCCCTCCCGTCAGCCCCTGCGCGGCGGGGGCCGTCCCAGCCTGCTGCGCGCGGCGCACGGAAGGCCGGTTTCCCGTCAGCCTCTCTTCCTCTCGGCCCCGGCCGCCGCCCGCCTCGGACCCACTGTCGCCATCATGAAGTAAGGGCCCCGGCGGCCTCCCCGCCGTCCCATCCAGCGCCATCCGTCGCGGGGAGGCGGCGGGAGGGCCGTGCCTCCCCCCTCCCCTACCCCGCTGCCTCCCCGCTAACGCTTCTCTCCCCCGCAGGGTCGAGCTGTGTAGCTTCAGCGGGTACAAGATCTACCCGGGCCACGGGCGCCGCTACGCCCGCACCGACGGCAAGGTGAGGCCGGGGGCGAGCGGGAAGGCTGAGGCGGGCCCTGCGGGGCGGCAGGGGCTGGTGGGAGCGGGCCCGGCGGGAGGGGACGGGGGTTAGGCCTGAGGGAGAGGCCGGCGCGGTGCCGGCGGAAGCGAAGGCCGCGGCCGGGACGCGCGATGGGGAAGGCGGTGTTGCCGCCGGGGTCTCCGGTGGCGTTGCCGTCACCATCGCCTGACTGCACGGTACGGGAATAGGACAGCTGTGCTTCCGGCTTCTGTCGGTGGCCAGGTGTCACAGCTGCTGTCAAACCTGGTCCGTGGGAGAACCGTGCTTGTGCTGTAGCTTGGGGTGTTGAGCTGGGTTTTAAGTTGTTGTTTGGAAAGGGTGGTTTAAAGTGTCCGGTCTGAGTCACAGAATGGCAAGGGTTGGAAGGGACCTCTGAAGATCGTCTAATCCAAGCCCCCTGCTAGAGCAGGTTCACCTAGAGCAGGCTGGACAGGAGTGCATCCAGGTGGGGTTTGAATATGTCCAGAGAAGGAGACTCCACCACCTCCCTGGGCAGCCTGTTCCAGTGCTCCGTCACCCTCAAAGTAAAGAAATTTTTCGTTATGTTCAGATGGAATTTCCCGTGTTCCAGTTTGTGCCTGTTGTCTCTTGTGCTGTTGCTGGGCTCCACTGAGAAGAGTCTGGCCCCATCCTGTTGATAGCCGCCCTTTAGATATTTATAAGTATTGATAAGATCTCCTCTCAGTTTTCTTCAGGCTAAACAGACCTAGGTGTCTCAGATTTTTCTCATAGGAGAGGTGCTCCCTTCCCTGGATCATCTTTGTAGCCCTTCGCTGGACTCGCTCCAGTAGTTCCCTGTCCTTCTTGAACTGGGGAGCCCAGAACTAGACACAGTACTCCCAATGTCGTCTCATTAGGGCAGAATAGAGGGGGGAGGTAACGTCCCTTGACCTGCTGGCCACACTCTTTTTAATGCACCCTAGGAGACCATTGGCCTTCGTGGCTACGTGGGCACATTGCTGCCTAATGGTCAACTTGTCCACCAGGACTCCCAGGTCCCTCTCTGCATGGCTGTTTTCGAGCAGGTCAGCCCCCAAACTGTACTGGTGCATGGGGTTATCCCTCCCTAGGTGCAGGACCCTACACTTGCCCTTGTTGAACTACCAAAGTTCTGTAGAAAATACTATTTAGACATACTGCACCTAATGCTGAGATTTGCTGAAGCAAATAACTGGACTTGCAAGTAATTTGGGTATGGATCACTGGGATAAAATAGGGAGGAGAGCCCTTTCAGGCTCTTGTATCTCATACAGATAGGACTGTCATAAATAGAAACACACTGTTCATATCTACAGAAGGAAGGTTTGGGTGTAGGACTTCCCAGTACAGTAGCCTTGGCGTACAGAATATCCTGGGAAAGGATAGCTAAGTAAATGGACTGATTGAATCCTCAAGTGTTCTCCTGGGAATTTGTTCATACTTCAAATTTAATTCTATGGCTCGTAGTAAATCAGCCTGCTAATTCTGCATGTTTTTCTAGGCAGGAAGGTTTGTTTAACTATGTAAAAAGGAACTGAGTGAAGTATTGGTCTCACTGTGTTCCTTAGGCCAAGTTTTGGCTGGCTTACACAGGAGGCACACAGTTACTTGAGGACAGGCACTGGAAAAGTATGGTGTTGGATATGGCTGTGCATGCTGCGCCTAGAATACAGCACAGTAGTGGATGCAAGTTGTAATTTGAGCTTTCCTTGAAAAAAAATAAACTGCTTCATTGTGTTATGAAAACAAAAACTGTAACATTATGCTTTATTGTGAGAGAACTAAATTAGGCCTGGAAAATTCCTTATGCTGGAATGCCTTGTAAGACATAAGTTTAATCGATGGAACAAAATTCCAAACTTTAAATTTTTTAAACTCTGTTCTAAAATTTTGTTTTTTCAGGTCTGTATAAAGAAATACAAAAGCATCACTGTTGGAAAAACACTGAATCAAATAATTCCTTAATACGTTAATGTAAACTGTAATAGTGTTTTTCATAGAAACAAAGCTTACACAAAATACTTTTACCTTCCCAGGTTTTTCAGTTCTTGAATGCAAAATGTGAGTCTGCATTCCTTTCCAAGAGAAACCCCCGTCAAATCAACTGGACTGTTCTGTATAGGCGTAAACACAAGAAAGGACAGTCAGTAAGTATCCACCAACTAATGCTGCTCCAAGTTTTTCCATCAAAAGATCTGGTCTGTTAGAATAGAGGTGACTTGACTATGCTGGCGTTTAGCAGAAGCATGACCCATATAACCAGGATGAAGACTGGCTAGTAATGGTCAACATGTGAGTGCATTTCTCTGAGTTTATATGTTGCTTTATGTTTGAAAGCTAACCAGTTCATCAAAAGCATTTTATTTCTATTGTATCACTTCTTTGAGGGCTCCCTCAGAACCACAGCAGGTCCAGTTGATTTTTACACTTATATAAATTGCATATGTTTCAAAAAATTAGTTTGACAGAGGGTAGGTAATGCTGTTCGATATGCAGAGTTTCTAAAAATTTGGACTGTAAACTTCCTGAATGGCAATAGCATAGAGAGCTGAAAATCTGGTGGATTGTATTTCCAAACAGGTGATGTGGGGGAACTTTGCACATAGCCTTCTTGAAAACTTTGGGCTGTAACTTGGTAGGAGCTCTTTCCTATGTAGTTGTCATTTCATTAAAAAGATAAATTAATAAGGCATGTCACATTTTCAGCTTAAACTTGCACAGCAAAAGAGAATTTAGAAAGGCTTACATACATATTAAAAATCAATGTTTTTACTAATGTGTTTGGAGAAGGAATGTTGATGCACGATGGCTTACACTGCTGCCCAACACTGTGATCCCATTTGAAACAGCTGGAAAGTGTCTTCCTTTCAGAACATTCAGTCAAAACAGACTTTATCCCTCCCCCCACCTTTTTTTTTCTGGGAGTTACAGGAGGCTGAGCTTCTGCATCAGTTATCTCCTAAGTGAGAAGTAAAATTCTACTTCAGTATACAGTTTTACAGTAGCTTCAATCTTAATAGCTGCTTGTTTCTACAGTTGTCTTTAGCCTTTTATTTAACGTCTTGTGATACTAATTGTCTGTCTTCATCTTCTGCCATTTTAGGAAGAGATACAAAAGAAGCGTACGCGCCGTGCCGTTAAGTTTCAGAGAGCTATCACTGGTGCATCTTTAGCTGAGATTATGGCTAAACGAAATCAGAAGCCTGAAGTACGGAAGGCACAGAGGGAACAAGCTATTAGGTGAGAAATCAGAGATAAATGGAGCTATGCCAGGCTTTTCAAAGTTTATTAATGCTTTTCATACAGGAGCTTAAACTCTACAGGAGCTCTGTAGTTTATAAGCTTGGTTTGTTTTTTTTTTTTTTCGTCAGTCAATGTATTTGCAGTTAATACTGAGTAAGAGAAAGTAGCAGCAGAGAAGGGTCTTTTCTTTGCCCTCTCCCTTTGTGAAAATTTCGCTTTTGTCACACACAGTTCTGCTGTCTCAGTAGTAGTCTCCCTAGAGGGTACTGAATGCAGAAGTTAAACCTGAAGTCACGCATTCCTTTCTTGATCTTAAGGAGTTCTTACAGTGCTGAGACAAAGAAACAGTGAATGACAGACATGAATAACACTCTTTTTCTGTGAATTCACAGGGCTGCAAAAGAAGCCAAGAAGGCTAAGCAGGCAACCAAGAAAACGGCTGTTTCTGCTGCAAAGGTAAGCTTCAATAGGTGGATAGAAATTATGAAATGGAATATATTGTGTTGTAACACAACGTTCTGTTACAGTGCTTAATTGGAAATTCCCGTTTGTATTTGGAGGAGGCATTTGCTTATCTATTTTGATCTGGAAGCACCTTGAACAAACTTTAGTACAAAAGTTAAACATACACAAACACCTGAATAGAATGAACCTTTTTTCATAGAAGAAATAAATATTACAATAAAACAACTTTCTGACCATATGTTGGAGATCTTGATAGCAAAAAACTGGTCTGGATGTTAACATCTTTGCTGTCTAGGAACTTGGTAACAATATATCGATGAAGAATAGTATCTGTTTCATTATTACTTGTTATTACTTAATACCATATGTTGGAATCATACATGTTGTTGTTTTACAGTGGTATGTGTGTAACCACCTAAGATTCTAAAATAATTCTAAGATAATTCTCATCTGAATTATGTTGCCCAATTTCTGTCAAGAATCTTAATACACAGGGGCACTCTGAGCACTGCAGATAAATTGCTTCTCTTTGCTCATACTTTATTATTTCTTTACAGGCTCCTACAAAGGCAGCACCTAAGCAGAAGATTGTGAAACCAGTCAAGGTTTCTGCTCCCCGTGTTGGTGGAAAGCGCTAACCTGCCAAACTGTTGGTCATGCTGAATAAACATCCGACTAACTTTCATAACTTGTGCCATGTTCTCTTCAACTGTGGGAGATAAACTGAAGAGGATTAATCTATGAAATAACCATGTCTGGTTTTGCAGACTGAAAAAGATCTTCTTGTCATAAAACATTTGGTTTCTTAGACAATGCGCTGTATTAGCACACATTTCATAACCCTTTAATGAATGAGCCAAATAGCAGGGAAGGTGGAGTTGATGTTTGAGAAGCTGTTCTTGCCTGAAGGACAAAACAGCACATGAATACAAGTTTATTCCACGTCTGTCAAAGTGCATAAAAAGAGTTTTCTAAGTTCTGAGATGCAAATGAAAGGGTGTGTGAAGCAGTACCATCTGTAAGTGACTTAAGGCTCATGCTCTTCTTGTATTGTGGAATGCACGTAGCAAGATGTAAAAGATAAAAGAAGAAATAGGTTGAAAAAAAGGAATGGATGGTTTCACAGACCACATGGCTGTTGTATGCAAAGGTTCAGATGCAACTCCTGGGTCACAATTGCTGGAAGCTGTTTTCAGGAAAAGGATGGCTGCAAAGGTCCTACCTTGCATTCATTCACTAAGCTAAAGGTGTTTCTTGACCCAGTACGGCCATTCTTCTGAAATTATTATCTCATTAGCAGCACTTGCAACACTGGTAACAGATTGACTGAGCTTCAAATGCAGCTGATGGTATATGTTTACTTCAGGCCCATTTAGGTTCATATTTAACTTGCAGAATGCAAGTGGGGTTCCCTTAGTAACTCCCCACCCTCCCATGCCTAGAGGGAGTGGCTACTTTCTAAATTCTTCAGGTATTCATCTGTGTACTTAGTAATAGACTATGTAGACAGTGTGCCCAGACTTTCTCGTAGTTTTCATGGACAGTCATAGCCTTGGCAAAGAGATGTCCTCTGACTTCTCTGTTTTATGGGTCGGATACTTCTCGAGATGTCACATCTTAATACCTGTTAACTTTGAGGGCTTGCTTTGTTACCTTACTACACTAGTCAAGAAAGAGCTGTCTTTCATAGTTTTGCTTCCTGCAGTTCTTTTAGGCTTCAAAAACAATGGCTGTAATGGGAAACTTGGGTTATATTTTGAGTTATATCATACTTTGGTTTGGGTTTATTAATAAAATAGATACAGGTCTGGATGAAGGTTACAACCTGTTTGAAATAGGTTTAGCTTGGTTACACTAGTGGAATTTGGACCATTATCTTCCAAACAATTGCACCTCTTGCTATAAAAAAAAACCAACCAAACCATAGGAGCTACTCATGTTTAGAATTAAATTGAAGGCTTTTAAACAGTTAATACACTTGAAAGTGAAGCTGCCAGAAACAGGAGGGGGAAAGAGGGCAAGGAAAACCGCTTGGTGTTACAGGCAAAGGAATTTTTAATCATTTAGAAGTGAAGGCTGAAAACACCACTGAAAGTTACCTATGCTAGTGACAACTATATAAAATCCTGATTGTATTGGTGTCTTTTATCAATCGCCTGGTACACTGCTTGTGAAAGTTTTCAGCTAAAAAGCTGAAAGTAAAGATGAGGTTTTACAAACAATCTGCTTGAAATACCATTAATGATATATAGGAATGGATTGTCAGCTATGACTAATTAGTAAGTCAATATTTGTTAATACTTCGAAGTTTGCAGGCTTTAGCTGCCTGCTGTTACCGCAGAGGTGCACAGAAGCGCTTTAAGATTACTTTTCCGTGCTTTTTATTCATGAGTGCTGACTGATACAGTGAGTTAGAGTAACCCATCAGGTCACTTCTCACAAGTTATGCTTCAAGTGAGCAAGGCAAGCTGTTCAGGGTGTTAACTTGGTGTAACTGCACATTATTCAGCTCAAACGTAGATAGAATGCAATGAATTAACACTGAAATTAAGCAGTTAAAGTCCTTGTGTTTACCTAATGCAACATAATTGATTCTCTGTTAAATATCACTAAAAATGGAATACTTAAATTTTTCATAGACCCACAGAATAATTTATGTTAAAAAGGACCTCCAGAGGTCATCTAGTCAAACCCCTTCCTCAAAGCATGTCTATTTAGATCAGGTTGCTCCAGGCTGTATCCAGCTGAGTTCTTAAACGACTCCAAAGACAGAGATTCCACAACCTCTTCAGGCAACCTGTCCCAGCATTTGACCACCACCATGGTTTAAAAAAAAAGATTTAAAAATGCTTATACATAACCAGAAGTTCCTGTGTTCTAACCTGTGCCTGTTGCCTATTACTCTGAGAAGAGTTTGCCTCCATCTCTGTATCCTCTGGTGGTGGTGGACAGCAGCAAGGTCTTCACAAAGCCTTCCCTTTTTAAGGCTGAAAAAGCCCATCTCTTGGCCTTGCCTTGTCCCTCAGGCTCTGGTGCCTGACCATCTTTGTGGCCTTCTGCCAGACGTGCTGCATCCAGCCAGTATCTTTGTATCTGGGGGGGTCACGGTACCCCAGATGCTGCCTTGCAAGCACTAAGCACAGGAGAAGGGTCACTGCTGGCTACGCTCTGCCTGGGCACGGGTGTCCTGTGGCTCCTGCGTTTTGTGTCTCTGGTACAGCTGTGCAACAAAATCGGGTCAGAGCTTGGACAAGGAAACCCAGCAGCTGATGTTCAGAAGATTTCCTTTCTTTTGTTTTACAAACAGAAAAAGAGCACACTCAATGCACGGAGACATAGCCACCCTGCCTGTGCTGGTGCGGCCGTCACCTGTTGTGCTGCCCCTGACCTGCGTTGCTGACGCTGCGACACGAAACCACACTGCCTGTTTTCTCGTAGCTCCGGCTCCCGAGGCAATTTCGAAGCGGAGGCTGCTCGTTTCGTAGCGAGGGCGACAGAAATTATTCACTGAGGGGCGTCCCCTTCCTCCCAGCGCCATGGCCATACCCGCCCCCTCACAGGCTTTGCCCGGCTCTAAGATGGCCGCCCTCAGCCTTCCGCCCGGACTCTCCTTTGCCCGCTTCCAATATGGCGGCTTTGCTTCCCGCCCCCCACCCTGCTCCAACGAGCTGCGCCTTCCCCAGCACGCGCCCCTCCCACGCGCGCGGGTTTCTGACCTCACTTCCTCTTGTGCAGCAGCCATTTTGTCTTTCCGTTGCTGCTGCTGCCCGAGCTTCTCCCTCCCACCCGCCGCCGCTGGCTGCGAAACTCCAGTTCCCCCCCNCCTCCACCCCGTGGGCGACAGCCTGACCCTCCGCCCGCCCTCCCGGAGCGGCGTGCCCGGCACCCTGCCCTTGCCCGGCGTGAAGCCCGGGAGGCCTCCCCTTCATCCCATCCCACCCGGTCCTCCTCCCCCTGCCCCGCCATGTCCAGCGAGGAGAGCTACCTGGCCATCCTGCGCTACCTGACCAACGAGCGGGAGCCCTACGCGCCGGGGACGGAGGGCAACGCCAAGCGGAAGATCCGCAAAGCCGCCGCCTGCTACGTGGTGCGCGGCGGCACCCTCTACTACCAGCGGCGGCAGCGGGACCAGCAGCGCTTCGCCGAGCTCGAGGTGGTGCTGCAGGCCGAGCGCCGCGCCCGCCTCATCCGCGCCGCCCACCTGGCGCCCGACGGCGCCCACCGCACCCGGCTGCAGACCTGGCAGGGGCTGTCCCAGAAGTACTGGTGGAGAGGTGAGCCCGAGGGGGAGCAGGGAAAAGGGGGAGAAGGCCCCGGCTCCGGCCGGTGTAGCGAGGGGAGAAGGCGGCTGGGGGAGCCGGGGTCGCAGCCCCCCGCCGTCAGGTTCCGTGAGGGCGGCGGCTGTGTGTCGCCTCCCGGGACTGTCGCTTTGGCTGGCTGGCCGGTGCCTTTCAGCACGCCCGCCTCCGAGCGCGGGGTCTGGAGGCTGCTCGCTCCTTACGGTGCCGAGTTACACCTCGGTCAGCAGATTGCCCGGTGGCTTCTTATTCGGAAGCACGACTGTCCCCATACAAGCGTTGCGCACTAGGTAGCGGTTTCTCAATTTCTACGCTTTGTAAGAGGGCGATAACCCATCCCGTATGCCCTAGCCCAGCTTTGAACCTCGGATTGCCTTTTCCAGCGAGCATGTGGGTGGTGGTCACGTTTAAATGGTAGAGCTGCCGGTGGTGGCTGGTAGTCTTCGCTGCACTCGCTGCTACATTTTTCTCTTTCTTCCAATGAGAAGCTGAAAAGACCAAACTAATTCTCAGCTGAGCCCTGAGGGATGTCATAGCTGTTGGAAACGCTCGTGTATGAACAGCAATCGTTCCCAATCGGAGCCTTCTTTTGGCTGAGCTGATGACTTGGTATCTGTGTTCCCTTTGGATTCGGTGTTCTACTTTTTGTCTTGCGTATCCATTAAATAAAAATCGCGCTTTTCAATTGCCCAGGGCCCAGTTTCTGTTTGTACTGCTTCTCTTGTTCTGCTTCTTTGGTCCGTCGGTCAGCTCATCTGTCGTTTCAGCTTTAGTTTTCCCTGTCTTAATTTGGAGGCTTTTTGCTCTAGCTGCAGCCTATCCTTCCAGTGCGGATCTCATAGACTTGAAGATCTTTGATGTGGAAAAGGATTTGGTATCTCAAAGTTGATACATCCATTTTGGATGATGGTGGTCTTGCCTTTATCTGGGTTTTCATTGTCTGCCCAATATTGGATTGTTCTAGGATCTACCGTCAGCCTATGCTGGAAAATTCTGTAATGGACCTCAGTATATCCTCTGTTCATCAGAAGAGGGCATTCTGTAGTCTGCATCTTATTGGTTACCTTTATTTGCACTACCTATATTCTCTTATTTCTCTTGCGCTGAGCACACTAAAACTCACGCTCTGCTTTCAGTTCAAGCATTTTGTTTTTTATCTGTGCCTCCTTGAAAACACTGTTTTCCCCTGCCATTATAATACTCTTTTGCTGCTAGTGGACAGTAGCTTTGACCCAGTCATATCCTGAGGCAGGTGCCAGTCTGTCGCGACTGTCTGTAACTGGGAAGCAATGGGATGGAGTATGGCCCAGTGACCGGGAAGGGTGTTAGGTGTGCGATTTGAAAACCAGAGACCTTCTGTCCTGAGAACTAGCCCTCTTTTCCTATGAAATCAAGGAAATGTAAAAAATGTTTGAAAAAGGGCATGAATGTCTTGGGTTGCCTGAAGTCTGTGTTTTCCTGATCCTTACAGAGTATGTAAGGATAGTGCTCTGAAAAGGTGTAAGCAGTGCAAGTCTAACTCTCCGCCGAGTTTTTGAGCTGTACTACCTTTTGAAATATAGAGACACCGCTGTTGTTATGTATGGTTTTACATTTTCCTAGTGAAGAAAATTAATTTGGGATTAAAGTCATACACTGAAAATGCCTTGGTACCTAGAAGAGGATCCTGAGTTTAGGGACTGTGGGTTATCTGAAATTATTTAGTTACACGGTTAAAGTACTGGTGGGAAATGGATTTCTCTTAATTCTGAAATCATAAGCAATTGATTTAAATTAGTGTTATAGTATACATCAAGCATCATTGATATCTTTATACCAATATTTAAATTGGTGTCATGGTATGTATCAAGCACCATTGCATGTGACACAGTTGGTCCCAATTTTGAAAAAGCCCTTAGGTGAGCGTTCCGATTCTTGTCCCCTTCAGTAAGGACAAGCTGAGATTCACTTGTGTGGGCTAAACGCAGGATCAACTTACAGCTTTTATTGCATAGGGATTCTTAGGGTGAATGTAAATAAATACAAATATTTTTTTCTAGCCTTAAAAATCTTTCTAGGAGTGGCTGCTTGATATAGTGATGTTCCTAATGTACTATCTCAAATTAATGGTGGATTACAGTAGTGACGTACAGTATCATACAATAGCATGAGAGAAGCGGAACTGGTAAAAAGAAGTCAGAGGGAGAAAGTGTAGGTGACTGACTTAATTTTTCTCTGTATAAGTGTTTAATATTGTTTTGCTAATCACCTGCATACTTAGTTGCATGTTTAAGGTAAATTGAAAGAAGATTAGAAGCCTAATTAAGCTCTATTAATTTTTCTCAGGTATTCTTAAGCAGGTTAAAGATTACATTAAAGAATGCAGCAAGTGCCAGGAAAAGCTAGATCGTTCTAGATCTCTGTCAGATCCTTCTGAAATGCTGGAGGAACTAGGACTGGATGCAAAATCTCATGAAGATAGTAATGAAACAGATGATGAATTGAGTAATACAGCATCAATCCCAGCTGCATCCCCAAAGCCTGTAAAGAAGAAGCCAATAGCAAAGCATGAGCTTGTATTTGTAAGTACCATTGTTAACATCTGAATGTATTTAAGATGTTTGTTAATGTGTTCTTAGTCACATGCTTATTTTCCATTGTTGTGATAATATTGCAGTAATCAGATGACGTAAATTTTGCCAAAGATATTCAATGTGTGGAAAGGGGTTACTCATATGTATGACATGAAATTAATTGTGGTATGTCATCTTTAGAAAATAAAATCACCCTAATTCCTATTTATGCATATAGGACCCAAGGGAAAACGAATGGCAAAAGTATAAGTAAAGCATCACATACAAGATTCTCATGGAATCTGTATCTGCTCCTTAAAAAAGAATGCTATATTTATATATAAAATTCTTGGTGTTAACTGGGGTCTCATACGCATGTAAAGACACTTGAATCTAGAAACTCTTTCAGACTGTAGCATTGAAAAATACAGTCAAAGAACTGTTTGCATATCCATGTCTTCCCATTTTTCCAGTTGTCTGTTTTAACTGTGTTTGGAGGGAGGGTGAGACTTGGCACATTTAAAGAAAGAAAACAATAATAAAGTTAAGCTGTATATTATATGTGCTTGAACTGATTGTATGGTTGCAGAAAGTAATCCTTTTCTGTGTTTCAGTGTGAATGCTTAAAAAGGCGTAGTCTAAATGTAATGAAGTTCTTATAATGTTGTTTATGACAGGTTGACAGTAAGGGCCTTGTGAAGCAGTCATCTTCCAAACATTGTCTGTCAGTCTTAAACCAACTGAATCAGCAGAGGCTTTCCAATCAGTTCTGTGATGTGACTCTGCTGATTGAAGGAGAGGAGTACAAAGCTCACAAATCTGTCTTGGCAGCCAACAGCGAGTACTTCCGAGAGCTCTTCATTGAAAAGGGAGCTGTCTCTAGTCATGAAGCTGTAGTGGATCTGTCAGGTGAATTGTTGTGGGTTTCAAAGCTAGAAATCATAATATCCTAAGTAAGGTGTACAGTATTTGATTCGGTCTTTTTTGAGTGTTCAAGACAACCAAATATTTTATCTTGCCTTTTAATCTAAAATTATTTTGTGTGGATTTTAATGCTAAAGTGATTGCTCTGGTTTTGCATAATCTGATCTTCCATATTGAGTGGACTATGGGATTTCATCTCAAAGTTTCTGAGAAGCCTTGGATTGATTTTTACCTTGCTTAGTCCTGTTTTCTCCTTGTATTAGTCACAAACACTAAAGGAGGGAACATTATCAAATGCTTGAATACATCAAGAGGGAATGTTGACTAGCTTCTCAGACAGCCGTTTTTCTGATTAAATACTAAATTGTTTCTTATGCCTGTGAAACACTATTAGACACGTTTCTGCTTATTTCTCAAGCCTTCTGGTACCTTAAAGATAGGAGACGATCCTAAAATAAATGTCCTAAAAATAGCTTTGTAGTGATGAAGAATATTGTACAGAACATATGCCTACTGCATTGCTTTGTCATTAGTTTCTTAACTCTGTCTGTCTCTAGACGTGCCTGAAGATTTCTTTTATGATGGTCCAGAAGGTCCCCCAAATTAAATGTGATTTGTGATTTACAGAACTGTGGAGAATTATACCAAATGCTTATTTTTAAGCGTTTCTAGATATGTATATACGTACCTTTTATTTTTTTCATTAGCCATTTTCTTATTTTTCTGCCACATGAATTGTTATTTAAGTCCTGACTACTTTCTGGATGTAGTAGGTTCGGAAAGACTTTGGTTAAATTACGGTTAATCTGCTTCAAAAATATTGTGGCTCTCCCAGCATCTTGAAACATTTTTACTATGAAAATACGTCATTTCTACTTACGTATTGGAAAAGTTGTCTGAGCTTACTTCCAAGTAGAAAATACGTGAGGAATAAATGTGTAAATGACAATTCAGTCCCAGTGGAGGGGCCTCAGTGTTACTTGCAAGTGTGTTTTGCTCTAAATTTCAGACTTAACCATATCAAAGGTGAACTGTTGTATGGGATATTTTGGTGTAATTCGGGGTCGTCAGTGTTTGATCTAATGTCTTGTTTTATTCCTGGTAGGGTTCTGCAAGTCCAGTTTCCTGCCTCTATTGGAATTCGCTTATACTTCAGAATTAACTTTTGACTTCTGTAGTATGGCAGAAGTAGCCATGCTTGCCCGGCATCTCTTCATGTCAGAGGTCCTCGAAATCTGTGAAAATGTGCACAAACAGATGGAAGAGAAACAAATTACGGTGTACCAAAAGGGCGATATTCAAACAGTAGAGTCAACACAAAGTTTAGCAGAGCAGACTGAAGTTGAGGTGCAGCCCCTGGGTGGTGCTGAGCAACCAACTGAGCTTGCAGCCAGTGAAGTGCCAGTAGCTGTGAATGGAGGTCCTTCCTCTGCTGGGACAGAGGAAGCAGCAGCACCCCAGCCTGACCTCCAGCCCCCAGAGCCTGCAGAGGCCGCTCCGGATGATCTTTCAAAGCCTGTGGAGCAGTGTGAAACAACTGAAAATTACGTCAGTACGCAGCTGCTGGAGAGCATTTCAAATAGCACGGTGTCTGTCGTAGAAGCTGAGCCATCGACTGTGGAAGCCATGGACACACAAAGTCACACAGAAGTTGAGGCAGATCAAAATGACAATGCTAAAGCAAATGTGGATGCTGCTTCTGAAGACTCCTCAGAAACACTCCAGCAGAAACGTGGCAAGCAAAGTAAAGAACAGAGCGTTTCAGTTTCACAATCAGAAAACCTAGCTTCCAGCCAAGATGACACTTACAAAAGCAAGCTTCGCCAGCGTTCTGTTAGTGAAGGGGGATATATCAGATTGCATAAAGGAATTGAAAAAAAACTGCAAAATAGAAAGACAAATCCTAAATCTGCAATACAGCAGGTATTCTATATGTCTTTAGGCCTGTTGTCAGTAATCGTCCAGTGTTTGGAGACCAATCAGAAAAGACCGTTTCCCAATTCCAAGCACTGTCTGGCAAATACTTTTCTTTTTTGCATGATTAAGGTTAATGCAAACCAAAGTAACTTCTAAGATGTGGCAGTTGTGAAAAACAAAAACCGACACCAGCGTCAAAATTCCTTCCGTATCGAAGATCTTTAGAATGCTCGGTGACCCTAGCCCAGCTTGAGTTTCTCCTCGCAACTTCTTGTGGTTGGATGGAAAGCGTATCTTCTCCCTAAAATTATTAATGTTGTGGGAATTTAATTCTTAACTAGCATGTGCGTATGTCAGTCATAGACAAATGTACTTATCTGTTAGAGAAGTGAGACCCTACATTTGTTAAGACTTCAAAACAGAGCATTACGGATGAAAATTTTGGCATCCTATGTAGATCTTAAGACATAGTCATGAGTCACAGTAATGCAGTCCTGCCACCTTTGGATTGGGGTCAGTTAAAAAACAAAAGGTTCAAAGAGCAGTGGTATTAAAAACTCAAGCACTCAAACATATTACATGTTTAGTAACTGAACTAGGCGTTTCAATTATTTTTTTCTAATGAAATAGTCGTCTTATTCTTTCCCCTTCAGGAGCCTTTCCTCTTTCAGTACCTATAGATAGCAGACATTCGTCTCACTGAGCATTAATACATTTTGGTTTTGTGACAGAGTACGCTTTGCCTTAGTCATTCCACATTGTCTAAATCTTACAAAGAACTGTTAATTTCCAGAGGTGTTCTGTGAGGTATTTATGTACTAGAGCCACCAGTCCCACAGGCAGGGAGATAATTTGTTATCATTACAACAGCCTTGTAGATAGAAATTGTAGCATTGGTCTCCTTTTACAGATGGACAAGTTAAAGCCCAGATGTCAAAACTAGAACAATTAAGATATTTAAGCAACCTGTTTCTGATGGTTGCAGGATGACGAGTTTTTGTTCTCTTTTGGGAAGGAGAATATCTGCCTTCAGCAACAGCTCCTGTTAACTTACTTTGCAGTTTTTAAATCTGGTCCCCTGATAGATGAGATCTAGAGACAGCGGCCGCCTATGGAAAACAGAAATTTGTTTAGATGATTGCTCAGGATTGGGTTCAGGAATAGGTTTCTGCTTCCTGAACTGATTTCATAGCTTTTAGCATTTTTGTCTCATGCATCCCTCAGCCCCCTTCCCCCAAAGCACTGGATGTTGTATAAGCCCTGGGAAGGAGACACTCCTTCCGGAGTTCCCAGTTTTGCTGCTGGAAGAATAACAGGAAAGAGAGTTTGCAGGAAAAATGCTGTTGACCTTTGAATTACAGTAGCCGCAGTTGGCATGGAGATGTTGGGGATGAAGTATGCTTTGTAGGAATTGATTATTTTCCAAGCTCTTGCTAATTATCTACTGAACAAAATTGTTTGTGTGGCTTCACAATGTAGCTAAGTTTGCATAAGTTTGAAGAGCAACAGAAAAATTTCAAAAAACTAAAATGTTGTCCCTGTATTGACATTTGGTTTGGTTTTGAGAGGCTAGCATGTTTTCAAAAACCGTTAGATACCTCACTTGTTGAGAGAACAGGAGGAGAAGAAATGGGGATGCATTGTACTTTTTCCCCTTGCCTTATTCTCAGAAACCTGAAGGGGAGATACCTGATAGAGGAAACTGCAGCCTGATCGCTTACAATTTGGCTTTTAAAGAATTTCACAGCAAGTTTCTACAAAGCAAAACGAGATCATCACCTCCAGGGAGCAGTGCCAGTACTGCCTAACAAAAACCCACTGGTGCCTAACAAAAAAACCCCACTAGTAAATATGGAATGCTCTTAACCAGAAAGAGCTGCTTAAATACTGCAAATTTTTTTACAGGTTATTAATAACTCAGTTTTTGCTGGCTGGTAAAAATTAATTAGGACACTTTTTTTTTAATCTGATGACTTGTAGTAAAGCAAATGTAAATCCTGAAAAGGGAGACTGGAGTTTTGGATGGGTTGGAAACATCTGATAGAAATTGTAAGTGGCAGTACTTTGTGGTTCCTCTGTAAACTATCTCTTAGCTCTCTTTTAGGCAGTTACTTAGGGTCGAATAGTTAGTTGTCTCTGAACTGGTAAGTCATTGTCTGCCTACAATTATAATCAGTTTATGGTTTTTAAATGACCAGTTTTTCACCGACCATGAGATCTGTAGTTTTGCAGTGAACTTGAAAGGGAGTAACTTTCTAGCAACTAAATAAACTGAACAAAATCAGGTGGTATTATAGTAATACAGAGAAACATCTGCTTTTAGTACTAACTTGAAGAAGAAATATAAAATACAAAATACAGTGTAGTAAATTTCATTCAAGGGTTATATTTTTTTCAACTTAGGTTGCCATGAAGCTGGTACAAAGAGGGAAAAAAATGAAACAGCCCAAAAGAGATACCACAGAAAATAACGAAGTAGAGGCTCAGCACAAATGCACTGAGTGTGGAATGGTGTTCCAGCGGCGCTATGCACTTATAATGCACACACTGAAACATGAAAGATCTAAAGATTATAAATGCCCGGTAAGTGGGATTTTTTTTCTGTGTGTCTGTAAACCTCTCTCTTTATGAAGATTCATTCAGTAATGACATCAGTAACTATTTTTCTTGCCTCTGTTCATACAAGTATTTATTTCTCCTTACGGATTTCAGTGGCGGCTGCAACCCTGATCTGGATGGGGTGCGGTAGAAGATGGTGCAGCCACGTGGCCTGGCAGCACCCTGTGACATGGGAGTGCACTTGCTGATCACGACAGTGCTGGTGTGGGCTTTACTTTTAACCTTACCAGTAAATTTGTAACTGTGTTTAGATTACCCTGGGAAGTTCACCTCATTGGGAGATGATTGGTGGTTCTGTCAGTAGCCATAAACTTCAAAATTTACAACTATTAATTAACCTGAGATAAAATGCCTACTGGAGGTAGGTTATAGACATAGCTAATCATATTACTATAGTTAAAACCTTTGTTTACCTTTTTTTTTTTTTTTTTTTTTTGGAAATAATTTTGGAGTACTAAATGCAAAGTAAAGTTGCAATATTTTCTTTCCCAGTTGTGTAAAAAAGAATTCCAGTATGGTGCCTCCCTGCGAGCCCATCTTGTCCGGCATACTCGGAAGACCGAAGTGAACACTGCAGCTGCTAGTGGAGAAGAGACAGGCGTGTCTTCGGTGAAAGGGAGAACTAAAAGGGAATTTATATGTGATATATGTGGGAGAACTCTACCTAAGCTCTATTCTCTCAGAATACATATGCTCAAACATACAGGTGTGAAACCACATGCATGCAAGGTAAAGTCCTTTTATTCTGGTATCAAATCAGTAAATTGTCTCGGTATTTTAGTATTGACACTCTCCTAAAATTTAGGTCATTTCAGAATGGGGAAAACTACTGTAACATTGCTGTACTCCAAGACTGAGAAAACTAGAATGAATTTGAATCATAAAAGTTCATATTCCTGTATCTAGAAGAATGTCTTCCCTTAAGTATTCTGTTTTAACAGACCAGTTCAGCCACTGGTGCGAAATCACAGGCTTGGCCATCCCGGTTCCTAAGAAATACGGGAGGTTTTGTTGTGTTTGAAGTTAAACACCTATTACATAATGAGTTTTATTTATTCTGTTTACTGGATATTAATTTTTTTTAGGTTTGTGGAAAGACCTTTACGTATAAGCATGGATTAAAAATGCACTTAGCTCTCCATGAAGTACAGAAACAGTTCAAGTGTGACTTGTGTGAGAAGTCTTTTGTCACAAAAAGAAGTCTTCAGGAACACATGAGCATTCATACAGGTGAGTGATGAGAAAGAGGGTCCTTTTACTTTGTTTGGCTATTGTATGCTGCTGAACTTCAACATTGTCCTACAGTGTCAAAGGAACTGTTTAAAAAAATAAATAATAGTTTTAGCTGCCTGACCAGTTGAAGAAAAAGAAGAGACAGAGAATTACCTTTTACCTTTATTTTCTGGGCTTATTTTACCACAGCTTAATGTTGTTATGCAACTGTTCTATACAAGAACAGGGAATCATGGTTGGTTTCTTCCTATGTTTTTATGTACTTGTTTACGCCTGTTATCATGTTAATTCAACAAGGGTAGGCAACTGGCAGGAATGTTCTGTAGCACTTGCACTTCTAGCCTATCCTTCCAGAGGAAAACGTGCCAAGTCTCTGAGAATCTCCATATATGTTTTACAAGACTTGCTCTACTAATACTGAAATTTTATGAAACTTCATAAAATCTCTTGATCTTAGTATGTGAAAGACGACAACATAATAATTTACAAGTGGAGTTTTAAAATTGAAATGTGTAGAAACTGTCTGTTTCTTGTTTCCCGAGTTGGGCAGAATGGAAAGTAAGAGACTGTTTTTGTTAAGACAGTTTGTTCCAGAAATTAAGGAATTTATATTGAATTGAAGGAGAAAACTTTTATTTTAAGGTGGTGTTCCACAAATTCAAGATGTAAGTAATCCGTAAGCAATGCTGCAGTGCTGAAGAAGTTACATATTATATGAACACAGGCAACTGTGGGGGTTTTTTCAAGGAATTGGGCAATTTTTTAGGCTGTTCATATTTCTTGCCTAGTTCATAGCTGTAATGTTGTACCCGGGTTTAAAAACTTGCAATAAAGTAATTTAGATTTGCTGCTCCCCCTTCTCTGTATTGTTACATTGGCACATCCAAGTACACTGAAAAATTCCATCGGTGTGTAATTAAAACAACTTCTCTTTGTAGCGCTGCTCTGGTTACTTAAGATGAATTATATGAGAAGGAAAAAAAGCTCTCTCACAAAGCACTCCAGAGATACGGAGGCCTGGCTTCGTAACGTGTTTTGTTTTGTTTTTGTCAGGAGAATCCAAGTATCTTTGCTCTATCTGTGGAAAATCTTTCCACAGGGCGTCAGGACTCAGTAAACACATAAAGAAACACCAGCCAAAGCCTGAAGTTCGTGGATATCAGTGTACTCAGTAAGTTGGTTGGGGTTGGCTTTTTTTGGTGGGCGCTTTTTTCTTAACATTAATGATCCTAGTAATTTTAAAGATTAAAAGCAGCTCCTTGTTGTGGAAAACTGTTCACTGGCCTGGAATAAGACTTTTAATACATAAGAGTAAAAAAATGTACTTCTGTTAATACGTGCATTGGAGAGCCAAAGCTTGGTTTTTAACTATTACCTAGCTCTAATTTCATACAGTTGTTTTCTAATTAGTGTGTTTGCACTTGTAGCCGTAATCAGTAGCTATGTGGATTTAAAGCTCCCTTGTAGGACAGATAGAAGAATGGTAACCTTGTGAGAGGAGAAGGGCCTTCAGCCTGTTCTTGCCCTCTTTTACTGTGATAGTTGGTCTCCGTTTAATTTGAAATTTTCCTTTACAGTGTAATGTGCTTATGTGCACTGCAATATACACTGTGTTTAGCAAACAGCTCTGCAGGAACATCGTAAATTAAGACTCACTGACTATTGCAGTTAACTTAATTGTAAAACTTTTGTGACCACTTAAACATCTTTGCATCATGGACTCTAGTTTAGCAGAAACTCTGTAACTGGAAAGAGCGTGTCTCCTAGTGCATTAGCAAAACATGGATACTTTTTCTATGGTCAAGCAGAATACAGGAGAACCTTTCAAGTGTGCTGCAAAAGCACAAATGGTGCTTAATTTCCAAACGGTCAGTTAGGTCTTTGGAAAACTCTGTCGGGTATTAAGAGGGCTTGTACAATTTATGTGATTGCCTGTATGCCACTCACCCTTTGAATGAAAGCTTTAATTTAAAGTATTGCTTGAAGTATCTTTGGTAGTGCTGCTGCATGCTAGTGAAAACAGTGTTTTCTAACTGCTGAAAACTCGCTTTAATTCTGTCAGCAACGTTTTTATTTAGTGTTTTGTATTGCTAAAAATATACATCTTAGAAATACAAAGAAAAGAGCTAATGGGGTCCACAACAGGGACAAAACTGTTTGATGAAACATGCTAGGGAAGGCAATTTTGCTTTGGAAGGAGAAATATATTTAAGAAATTTTTTTTTTTTTTTTTTTACTCAAGGCAGTATAGTCATGGATGCAAAAAAATCACCTTGACAGAGAAGATATTTTGATTCCCTAACTCCTTCAAAACAGACACAGTCCTTGTTTCTTCTACGGTGAAGAGCTCTAAAATATAATTCATGTTGTCACAAATGGTTTAGAGAGTTTCACTAAGCGATAACCAGACTTCCGTTTCTAGTTTGGTAGTTTGGTATGTAAATACCCCTGCCAGGCTCGAGTTTGAGCTTCTGTCTCAGTTGAACAAAATTTAACATGATTTCCTTTCCTAAAATGTTTGTGGAAGACTTCCAGTGAAGTATTTGATAAAATTGTAGTAGTGTGTGACAGTGTCAGAGGGCGGCAGTCACTTGAGTTTTTTACTTCTCAATAATTAATCCTCTCTGAGGGAAGAAACAGCTGTTACTCTCCTCATAAGTTCATATGGTATAATACAAATTTATGATGTCTTCCAGTCAGTTTGCCTTTGATCATTCCCCATAAAAATAACAGAAAGAATACAGTTACCCGTAACAGACAAAAGTGTTTCAGAGGTCCTCAAGTTATATTCCAGACTTTCATATAAACTGCTGTTCCTTTTAATTTTCCCTGATATGGAAAGGGATTTTGCTTTGTATAGATATTGATGATACAATAGGTGTTGTCTTCAGTCGTCGTTAACCAGTGCCTTTGAAATCAGGGTCACCAGGATCTTTCTTCTATGGGATGCTAAAACCATTACTGTTACAGGTGCGAAAAGAGTTTCTATGAAGCTCGAGATCTTCGGCAGCATATGAATAAACATTTAGGTGTGAAGCCATTTCAATGCCAGTTCTGTGGAAAATGTTACAGTTGGAAGAAAGACTGGTATTCTCATGTGAAGTCTCATTCTGTCACAGACCCTTATAGGTAAGAGGAAATTCATTCAACAGAAATGTAGTAATCAATATGAGGTTATACAGATCCACAGCCAGTCAACAAGGAACTGCTGGGTCCATTGTTAAAGTACCAATTGATGGATGTTGCCTGGGGTCTTGAGTACTTGAGAACGGATGTTTGACTTCAAATAGCGGCGTCCAACTGTTGACCTACTGGCACAATCCTGATAAATATAATTGATGAAGGTAGAAATGCTTTGTATGTGATCTCGCTTCTCTAGGGTGGTATGTGGAAGCTTTGGGGCTATGACTAAGAGAAAACGTAGCTCAGTCCAAACATATTATTTCTAATTATGGAACTACTTGTCATACAAGACGGTATTCCCATTAAACTCTGCCTACTATAATTAAAGTGCATTTTGGTTTTAAAAACATAAGCATAGAATAATGCTTTCAATAGACTTCTCACTTAACACATTTTAGGTGTAACATATGTGGTAAAGAATTTTATGAGAAAGCTTTGTACAGAAGACATGTAAAGAAAGCCACACATGGTAAAAAAGGAAGAGCAAAACAAAATCTTGAACGAGTTTGTGAGCATTGTGGAAGAAAATTCACACAACTCCGGGAGTATAGGAGACACATGAACAATCATGAAGGTATGTAGAAAACAAGTAGTTGTGACTTCCCTCAATTCCTAGAAACATTATAGAGGAACGGGTATTTGTTTCTTTGAGTCTGTGTATGTCCTGTGTTGCAAGACACATAGAAGTCCTTACAGATTCTCCAGTTAGTTTTATGCTAGTCCTGGTTTGTCAGCTTGCTTCCAGTGATTCCTAGAAGTGGCTGTTGGGATCTTCCTAAAATTGCCGTCACACACAGGGACAGTAGCAACTTGTCCTTCTTGGAATTTTAATGGAAGAGGAACTTTTTTAGAAGTGATTAAGAATGTGCGTCTGGCAAAGAATTGGACGTAGTAAAACATTCTCCAGTTTGAAAGGTGCAGATGGTTAACAGAGTATTCTTCAAACAGGAGAGATATTGTCCCGAATTTAAAAACAAACAAACAAAAAGCCCTGTCGGAAATTGGTCAGCTTCTTGATTTATAACAAGCAGTAAACTATATGACATTTGGGTAAAATATGAAAACATTTTATAATTTTAAAAAAAAAAAAGTACATGTATTTTTACTTCAGGTGTGAAGCATGGTACTGATTTTGAAGTATTTGGTTGTTCCAGCTGTGTTGGAAGTCTATATATACCCCTATCTTGGGGCAAAACACACTTTTTTGAAGTATGTCTCCTTTTGAAGATCTGTTATGAATAAACCTAAGAGCTGTCTAACTACTGAAATAGAGATTTTGTGTTTGTTTCTAAACGGAGGAAGTGTCCAGTAATAGGCACCTAGCCTAAATCTACAGTAGCTGCAAAACCCAGTATTGAAATAGTGTTTGTCGCCACCCACACGCCCCATTAGATACTACAGGCCACAGAACTCAGCCATTGTGAGGGAGAATAAGATTATACAAACATCAGGTGCAGTATTTGAACGTATATGGTGTGGAGGAGGAGGGAAAAGCTGTAGATGGTGTTATAAGCTAACTAGAATAAGTGCTGATTTGATGAGACATGTATAGTAACATTTACAGAAACGAAGCGGACTAGGAATGTAAGTGACAAATTATATTAAGTTGAAACATGGTTTCAGAAAGGCATCACCAGCAAAAAATAATTAAATTCTATTAATCGGTATGTAGCTAAAATAGGGGAGAAACTGCATTAAAAGAAATTTAGAAAAGAAAAAGTTTTTAAAAGTAAAATGTTAGGTTGGGCAGAGCACTTGGGGAAAATCTTACCGTTGAATGTATTATGCTTGCATTATATTGTAGTGCAGAAATGGCAAGCGAGCTCTCCTCCTTACGTAGAGAAAGTTGCAGTGTTTCTTTTGTTCTTTTATACTGCTGTCTTCCCTGTCACTTCTCATCATCACTCGTGCATGTTTATGCATGCTGATGGTCATCTTTCCGCCCTTTCCCTTTGAGAACAGGTGTGAAGCCATTTGAATGTCTAACTTGCGGAGTGGCCTGGGCCGATGCACGTTCATTGAAGCGTCACGTGAGGACGCATACTGGAGAACGGCCGTACGTCTGTCCAGTGTGCAATGAAGCTTACATAGATGCCCGGACACTACGGAAGCACATGACCAAGTTTCATAGGGACTATGTACCCTGCAAAATTATGCTGGAAAAAGATACTCTTCAGTTTCATAACCAGGGGACACAGGTGGAGCACGCCATCAGCATTTTAGCAGCAGACGTACAGGAACAAGAAACCGAGATTAGTGTTGGTGGTAGTGAGATTGAGACCGTGGTCGTGACAGGAGAGACGATTGAAGCCATTGAAGCAGTTGCGGCTACTGAGGAATGTACATCAGTCTCTACTCTTTCTGACCAAAGCATCATGCAGGTGGTAAATTACGTATTGGCGCAACAGCAAGGACAGAAAATGGCTGAAGTGACACAGGCCATTGAAACCGTAGAAGTAGAAGTGGCCCATGTTACAAAGACAGACTGAATATAATAGATGAGAGAGCAAGAAGGGTGAAGTCTTATGATCTCTGAGAGCTAAGTATTTAACTGGATCTCTGAGGCTTACAGTGATGCCTGTTTTCAAACAGTTAATCCCCAGAACTGAATGAATGTCTTGGTGATGAAATACTGCACCATGCGTTACAGGGGAAAAAGGTAAGGTGCCTCAGTGTAAGCCAAGGCTTTGAAGGCTAAGATTTCTGCACTGGCCATAACTTTAAAAAAANTCAAAATAATAAAAAAAAAAAAAAAAAAAAAAGTTGGAATAACAATGTTTTCTGTGTCATGGTGTAAGTATCATGCTGTAACTCTTAAAAAACGAAAAACAATGGAAAGAGGCTGCACTAGAAACTGGAAATGCACTGCTCTTGGTAGCATTTTTTTTACTTTTGTTTTTATGTGCATTTCATCAAGTTTGTGAGCAAATTACCTGTATTGGATTCTGTCTGTTTTACTCTCCAAGACATAGGGGATGGTAGAATGCTTCGCGCAGCGTGCACTTCATGCGACATGCAGAAAATCTGAGGCTTTTTTTTTTTTTTTNTTTTTTTTTTTTTTTGGGTAGGAGCACTATCGACAGTTAGTGAATCCCAGTTTTGAAGAACTTATTTAAATTCCAGGTCGGTGGGCAGCGTGTCCAAGGTTCAGAAAAAGGCTGTAAACTGTTTTACAGATAACGCGCAGGGGTCCACTGAAGTCTGAGGAAGTGGTTCTCTGGGACAGATTGTGACTTTAAGTTGACCAGAGGACAGCCCACTGCAGGGAGACTTGCTTGGAGAAGTGAACTGCTTTTTATTTGTAAGCGAGGAGCTTGCACTTCAGCCTCTGCGTGCAACCGTGTTTCTTGTAATCATGTTGGGTTACGTAAAGGAAGCTGTCGCCTGCGTTGTTGCACGTAGCCAAAGCAGGCAAACTAATGATGGATGTTTCTAATTTTGCATTACTTTTGATGTAGGAACTCTCAAATGAAAAAAGTCGAATGGCACACTTCTTTAGGAATATAAACATACAGAAGAAGTCCAGCTAGTTACGATCTGATCTTGTCTTGTATCGTGTTGAAAGGAGGAGCCCTGCTAATTCCCAAATGGGACACATGGCAATATCAGGATAGAAAATTATGAAAACCTTAGTATGAGGTAAAAACTATTTTTTTTTTTTTTCCCCTAAAATACCAGAGTCTCCAGAAGACCTTATTATTGCTGCTGTAAGAAAATACTTCTAGGGCAAGCTAATTCCTGGGGTTCCACCACACAGATGGAAAAATTCTTACTAGGTTTTCCTGCGAGTAAGCTTGAATCACAGCCATGCTTGGCCTGAGTTTAAATGTCTCTGATTTAATACCACAAACAGCACACGTCTTAATCTGTACAAAGTGTGGGTTCTTTCATTGCTGGGGTTTTTTTAAGCAAGAAACACGTCTGTTAAGGTAACAACGTGCTACGCACAGGAACAATCAGAACTGTGTTCTTTAAACTGTTCTCAGTCTATAGTATTATCAAACGTTTCCCAGCTTTGCAGCAGCAGGATAGCCAAGGAGCCAGAAGCCTGTAATATGACAGGGTAAAACTTCATAAATAAAGCTACGTTCACACAACTCTGCTACCGGTGAAAGGGATCCCCTGAACAATATTTAAACAAAATCTGTGACAAAGTAACCACCTCATTGGAATTAGTATTTCTGCCTTTCATCTTATTTAACTATTTGAGTATCTGTCTACTAAGCTACAGAATGGACTGTTCTTTTTATATTTTGCAAGCATGTAGATAAGCAGCCGTTGAAAACTTTTTAAGCGATACGTAGTTTGAGTTTCCTGCCTTGGATCTGAATTAATCTGTAGATGACTATTTCAAAGGTCAGGGTCTTCCTGCAGAGAAATGATGTAGTTATTTATACATCCTGCAGCGCTTTACAATTGTATTCTTTTCTAATTACCAAATGGAGTAAAATGAAAATGAATACTTCAAAAAAAAAAAAAATACTGCTAGCTGTAACTCTTGAATTTTTGTATGGTCAAGAATCTGGAGATAGCCATCCTGATGGGAAAAGATTTAAAAGAGCACTAGGTAAACTTTAAAATTTACTTCAATGTTTGTATCTTAAAAATAACTATGTATCACTAAAGTGAGGAAATGTTCAAGGAAAAATAGTTGTAAATAGTGCTAGAACGTTATTTGTATATTTAGTGTGTTACCTTACAAAAAGAATATTACCAGCACCTCAGTTTAATCTTTGGTGCATTTATTTATTTTCCCAACCTATGGAAAAGACAGAAGTGAATCTGATTTTTGGAGCCTTGTTACCCACTGTAAAAATGCTTTAACTGACTTGATGGCCTGCCACTTAAAAACAAAAACAAACAAAGAAAAAATATCACAAAAGGTTGTTTCCTAAACAAGACTCAGCCAGGAACATCAAAGCTGAATGTTGTGTCACCCCTTCCCTAACGTACTGTGCCTTACCTTTGCAGAAGGGCATGAGGTAAGTAGGGAGTGTCGCGCTGAGCTTTGCTGTTCCTGCACGTGTGAAAGTTGCCTTACGCTTCTCTTCAGCTTTCAGCTCTTAAGATGTTCACTACCCTTCTGCAATCTATTGGAAGTCAGACTGCAAATAGCAATTGGTATTATTTAATTTGATTTTTTTTTTTTAGAGTTCATGAGAAATGTCAATTTATAAAGTATTCCTAGTGAATTCCTGTACATAATGAATTTGATCTGTACATTCTGCTGTTTTTATTTAGTGCTGGATGTATAAAGTTACAGTTATTTCTGTCATTAAATAAACTGAGCTTTGCCATGAATTACTCTTTCAAGCATCTTTTCTTTTTCAGGGGGAAAAAAAAAAAAAGCATTGCAGAATTATTTATTCCTCTTCAGTATTTCACCTTCCAGCTAGACGTCTGATCTGAACAGCTCTAGTAACACCTTTTTTGCTTCAGGCTCAAAAAATTAACTTGTATGAGAGAAGGAAACCCACTGCCCTCCTAAATTGTGTTGCAGTATGGCTATACAAGAGCACGGCGTTAACAAAACGCAGTGTATGTTTATACTGGAATCACTTTGGCACCCGCTTGGCCCCTGATACCCAGCTGGAACCCTTGTAGTTTGTCTCGGATGTCATTTCTCTTGCCTTGCGTTTCTGTACACCCAGAAGGGAGCATCACACAGCACCTGTCTCAGTGCCCCTGCTCTGGGACAAATGCTTGAGCAGGGGCTGTGGCTTGGAAGTTGTCCTGTGGTGGCTGAAGAACAAGCTGTAGAACTGCCTCCAGGTCCGGGAACGGATGGGGGCCTGCGCCCCTCCATTTGCTGTTAGAGCAACTTCAAGGCAAGGTCAGTGTTGCAGAAAGGCTGATTTCCCTCTTGTGGTTCATCCTGATTCCTAGGGGAAATGCTAGGAGATTTTGAGCGCATTGGCTCTTCCGTGAGCCCGTACACGTAACGAAGCTGAGTGGGAAGTATATAATTAAACAGAAACAGGGTTTTCAAAAGGCCGAGTGCTGAAGGAGTAATGATGTGGCCTGTTCAGCAAATGCTATTCAAGAGGGACGCAACTACAGGTGAACAACAGCAAAGCACTGTGTGGATTTCCCCCACTTTGTTTCTGCTGGAGCTACAACCATGTCTCCTGGCTGTTAAAGGAAGAGCCATGAATTTCTACAGCACTGGAATGGTGTATACAGAGAATCACAGAACCACAGCATGGCGGGGGTTGGAAGGGACCACTGGAGATCATCTAGTCCAACCCCCCTGCCAAAGCAGGGTTGTCTTAGAGCAGGTTGCACAGGAACGCGTCCAGGCAGGTTTGGAATGTCTCCAGAGTTGGAGACTCCACCACCTCTCTGGGCAGCCTGTTCCAGTGCTCTGCCACCCTCAAAGGAAAGAAGTTCCTCCTCACGTTTAGGTGGAACTTCCTATGCTCAAGTTTGTGCCCGTTACCTCATGTCCTGTCGCTGGGCACCACTGAAAAGAGCCTGGCCCCATCCTCCTGACACCTGCCCTTCAAGTATTTATAAGTGTTGATAAGATCCCCCCTCAGTTTTCTCTTCTCCTGACTAAACAAACAGACGCAAATCCCTCAGCCTTTCTTCGTAAGAGAGGTGCTCCAGTCCCCTCATCACCTTTGTAGCCCTTTGCTGCACCCTCTCCAGCAGTTCCCTGTCCTCCTCAAACCGGGGAGCCCAGAACTGGACACAGTACTCCATTTCACATGATACCACTCAGGAACCCACCTTTGACAAGGCAGGGGGAACCTCACACCTCTCAAGCAGCTCTTACCGAGACCTGTTCTCAAGCAGAAGAGTTCTGGCTACTGAACGTGAGAGGCCCCAGGTCCCTTTGTTGCCACCCTCAGGTGCAGGGCTGTTGGGGAATACGCTTACGAGTCTACTGTGACTTTGGAGGGACTTTTCAGAAAGTAACAGTTTGTCTTGTACCCCTCTGAAAGTTTTGTCTTAAGGGCAATATTTCTTGTCTTGGGTAAAGAAAGACGGACATCATCTTGTCTTACAGCTGGCAACGTCAGTATAAACTTACTCAGTGCTTTTAGATATGTAATAGCCCAAGCTCTTCTTGGCGTGGCCTTAAATGTTACCGTGTTAAACAAGGGCCTGAGTAATAAAACTAAAATACAGCCCAAGATACTCGATAGTTTCACAATTGCTCTTTACACTACACTGCTGTGTTTGGTGCTGGCACTTCTATATAATGGAGGCTGGTGTACGTATGCACATGAAAGGCTACCACTCAGAATTAGGATTTTATAACAAGCTGCCAAGCATCAGCCAACACTTTATATGCAACTACTATATTTACAAATTACGGAAAGCTGGGGGAGAAAAGCAGAGATAATTATCTTTTTATTACAACTTGCATTACCTTAAATAAGCTCGTACTGCGAGGAAAAGATAAACATAGGCTCATAACGTCAAGTTTCAGTGGAGCTCTTGCTACAAAACCACAAATGCTTTATTTGTGCATCCATCTCAAAACAAAACCCAACCCCAAGAACCAAATTTAAGAGCTGTCACGAGATTAGCCAAGGTTTTTAAGATCTCACTATAAGCCACCGGATCAAAAAATACATGCTGTAATTTGCTCGCTGTGACCACCCCGCCACGCTTACCTGCTCAACCTCGCCTAAAGGGCAGCTGGCGTATATACTTATCTATACCACATAAAGTGTGCGCTGCAGAGTTTAAAGGCCTGCTTTGGTAACTAAATCTGGGCTTTTAAATGGAAGTTCATAAACAGAAATCTAACAGGCTATATACAGAGTTCAAGTGTAATAGTTCACGTTTCATGCTTTTAATTCTATGGGTAACTACGCATCTGCCCCGAGGCAATGCCTCCACATTATTAAACACAAGCAGCTTTCCTAAGTAATAAGCACTGTACAGTTTTTAAGATGCCAATATATCAAAACTGGAGAACAACAGGAGATCCATTTGTTAATAAAACCAGAAGAAATAAGGAAGGCGTTATAGGACGAAGTAAAAAGCAACTTGTTAGTTGTCCGATTTTTACGATGTTCTAGTGTCTCTTGGCAGACGAGCTAGATGAATTATGGTGACTTTAGAATGTCACCTTCCCCTCTGCAGC
Source organism: Rynchops niger (assembly GCA_013400035.1). Lineage (NCBI taxonomy): Eukaryota > Metazoa > Chordata > Aves > Charadriiformes > Laridae > Rynchops > Rynchops niger. The sequence continues at coordinate 310,115 of VXBH01001752.1, forward strand.
TTAAGGACAGAACTACTCAGCATTCCTCAATTTGTAATTTTATAATGGATTAAAAAAACACGCTATCTCTTTTCGCAGAACACCTTTTAAGGCTACTAACTACATAGATAAAAAGCCTTGAAATTCTGTTGCTTCTCCAAACAGATTTATCTTCTTACCTTATGGCAGCCTAGAAAGAGTTCTAGTTACACCTGTCATTTCCAATAGTTTAAAACCTCAGTTTGCCTCCTCAGGAAGCAGAAGCCGCCATTTTCTCAAAAGCTGCCTTTTCCTCCAAGTCTCCTCCCAGTGAAAGCTCTGGTAAAGCCACCCCCAGCAGACAGAACTGACACGGGGGTGTCTCTACAGAGCTGGCAGACGCAGAGCTCAAGCGCATCAGGCCTGAAGGCGGCTATGGCTGCGGCCATGGTGGTCCCGTCAGGACACAATAGTTGGTTTTGACAAAGTTGGCTGAATACCGTAGTTAGGTCATCTACGACACAGGAGTAAGCCTGTGAAACTAAAATAGCATCCATCAGTCACCTTACGGACAGGCGGGTTGGGTACTTCCTTCTGCTGATAAAATAGATTCCAAGAACCTCCTACACTTTTAAAGGAATTAAATTAGGTGTGCAAGGGGCTACACCAGCAATGCCTGAATCACTTCCACCACCAGCTGGATGCAGTTTTCTTTCGGGGTTTGTTTGTTTGTTTGTTTTTTAAAGTTATTTTAATGTATTTGGCATCAGAGGAGTTTGGATCCATTCACAACCCAGCGGGCTCAGACGCGGGCTAGCTGCAGGGTGGCACGCAGAAGGTTACCGGGTAACTACTTACACCTTCACCCAATGTCGGGAATGTTTTGCAAGCTGCTCAGGTGCTAAGTAAGGCTTTAGTGCTAAGCAAGCATAAGCCTTCCGAGATAAAACTGCACGGGCTACACAGACAGACATTTCAAGCCCTGACAGGTATGCATACCTTGCTATGCTAAGCAGCTAAAGGTCTCAGCTAAATCAGGTAGTTTACCACAAGCTTTAGGGAATATTCTTAGGAAAAGAACAAAAAAATAACACGCAGCCTTCCCATGACTACCTTCGTGCAATGACAATTGTAACAAAAGCCTAGAACTTCAAGTGAAATTCCAGCTAACATTTACCTTGTAACAATAGTTTTCAGACCAGTTCTTTCCTGTAAGTGTCTGCCATTGAACACCGGCAGACACCCTGGTAGCTACAAGGTCAAGCTTGTCAGGGCTCGGTCCTGAGTAGATTCAGGCCATCCTGAACAATTTTTTTCTGTGAAGCACTGAGAAGGAACAGAACACAGACACCGACTGACACAGGATCTCTGCTCACCTTCAGCTGAGATCTAGAAGCTGCTGCAGCCTCTCACAAGGTCTAGGATTACATTTATTGACCATAGGAGTAAGAAAGATAAATATAACTTTTGCTCTCTCACTTGCACGGAAGGTATTTTCTAGTGCGTCTGCTGTTCTGTCTACCAATGTCCCAAAGGATTTTGAAGCACCAGGATATTATGCTGAAATGAATGTCTACTTCAGCCAAAGATGTGGAAGACGTTGCTGGTGGCAGGCTAACTAAAAAAGAACAGGTCTCCAAGTCATCCTCTTACTCTTACTCAAATGTTCTCTTTTGCTTCTTCCTAATAGAAGTGACCGAGACAGTATCAAGTAGCTACTAAGGAGCAAGATAAAATAGTTTTTCACTGTGAATTACCACTATCTTCAAGGGATTTATTTCCACAAACATAACCACATGTGATGAAGAGAAGTGAAAAGTAAATGCTTCATTTTGCCTTGCCTAGTTCCAGTAATGCCCAAACCAATTGTGGAAATCGTGAAAGTCAGTTTTGAAAGTGTGTTTTGTTTTAAATAAACCAAAGATTTCTGCTATGGAAAAAAAATAATGTATACGGTTTTATGTTACGTTTATAACAAGGCTTTTAAAGAAAATAGTTACAGGTTTTCAACTGCAACAGACTTCAAAAGAAAAAAAAGATTACACATACAATACAAAAATACAAAAAAATATTTTTTAGGACTTACAAACTCAAAAGTCTAAGTGGTCAGAGCTTTCCTAAAAAAAAAGAAAACAAAAAACAAAACAAACCACTTCAAGATGCACTTTCCTTTCTGCGGTCACAGGTTCAACTTTAGCATGAAGAAACCTTTCAGAGGCAGGATGAAAGCAATTAACATACTGAATTTGACAACCAGTTCCAGGCTGAAATTAATTTACTGGTCGACACTATCAGGTATTCGACTTTAAAAAGAACCTGATGTTTGGGTGGCGTTGCTGGTAATAACTTTTTATTTAACCAGTTCTGCTAGTAAAATGTTTCAAAAATATCCAATGTGAATTAGTCTGAAATTTAGACAGTCGTTACCAGGTCTGACATCCTACAACACTGTTCTGCAGTATGATAGTTAGGAAATTAAACTAACCAGTCTAATGTCATTGTTGAAAATTACTGCAAAAGGCAGACAGGTAGGAAAAGGTCATTTTATTTCTGAAGCTGACACTCGTTAGAAGCACTAGGACCACAAATACAGGATTCTTCTTTAACCTGATAGTGTCCACTGAGGTCACAGGCATCAAGGCATTTTGTTTTAAATGGCAAGACAGGGAAAGTGCATCTTAGATTTTTTTCATACTTAAGCAGTGAGTTACCGATTTTTGGTGTGGCTTTTATTCCTTCTAGGCATAGTAAAGAAAAGTATTTCAACCAACGGTGAAGCTTAATGTACAACAGCTTGTCTTTTTGGTGGTGGCTTTTGTGTACCACAAGGAAATGCTAACGAGCACTACTCAAGGCTAATGATTTAAGAGGAGCACACTGAAAATACTGATTTACCTTTGTAGTGAATATTCTTTACAGACTGTATCTAATATACAGACAAGGCCCATTTCCTTAGGATGAAACAGGCCACAGAAGGTTACACATCCTACATGAAGTTTTAAACAAAATTAGAGCTAAGTTACCAGAGCCATTCAGAGCAACACAATTCCTAGTTTGCAGAGACTTAACAAAAGATGACTGCAGGGAGAAATAAAATCCAGGTTCTTATTATTTCCTGCATAAGTTTATATTCAAATTAATAGTCCAGTAACACTTCTAGCACAAGACAACGCTCACTTTCTTTAGCAGTATTCCTAGGAGTCAACTCTTTCTCCTGACGTGAAGAGGGAGCCAGAAGTGAGAATGCGAAAGCATTCAATGTTAACCTGATTAAAGAGACAGTAACCTTTTTCATCCACCTTAATCAATCACTGACAAAAAAAAAAAAAANGTACCACTCCAATTTCTTTATTATCTGTAACCTTTTGTAACTAATCACATGGAACTACAAAATTAGCAAATGCCTTGAAATCTGTATACAAAACATAAATTACCTCTAATTTCAAACTCAGTTATTAGTGTACCACTCAAAATCTTAAAAAAGTGGCTCCAAAGATAGTCTTATACCATTCTTAAAAAAGGAAACTGTTCCTTTAACGTTTCACCCTCCCCTCCCCCCAAACACCCAACTCTCAACCCACATCATTTAGTTATTTTCTTGGTCATGGACATTTCCAAGATGAGATTTTATATTTCGTTCCCATAGCTTCTGGTTGTCAGAAAAACCATGCTTTCCTTTATTGAAGGAGTTTGGTCCTGCTGAGGTTGGTGTATCCCTGTGAAAAGTAAAACAAGATCAGTTGAGAAAGTCAGTTCAACTACAGTCATTTGTGCAAGATGACACCGAAAACACCAATTTCAAGTCCAACCTGCCGCCAGAAGCTTCCACACATTTCTTTCTTTCCATTACATCAGGAGTCCTCATCATTAGCAACTGTAAGTTGGCCACAGAACTGATCACTCTGTAGCATGTCAAGACAGAGCAATGAGATGGGGCAGCAGCAGAGGAGGTGGGAGCGGCAGCAACTGCTGCCAGTTGTGAGTAATTTGTTGCAAGGGCCACAAAATTGAGGACCCAAATTCGCTACTGGAGGAAAAACTGCACTAAATAGCACTGAGCCTCCAGGACACTGACTTTAAAAGTCATCTGTAATTATAAACATCTTTAAAATATATATATACTCAAAATTCATCCCTAACTTAAATGAAGCCTCCTCTGAAAATGTCTCTATTTTAGGATTGGCCCAATACTCAAATTTGTGGCAAGCAGAAGAATCATATATATTTGTTTTAAAAGTAAGCAAGCTATTCTTTGCCTCTCCGAAAGAGATGATTCCCATCTTGCCCTTGCACGGGAGCTTAAAAATCTGAGCAGACCACCCTACTTCAGGGCAATCTATAAAATGTAGACCTAGAAAGCTACAAAGTCTAGCAGCAAGCAGGAACTCCCACTTATTACCTTTCCAAGAAGGTAGCTTCTATTTAATATAGAATCAACTTCTTCCTCAGAAAGAAGGCGGCAAATAAGATTCAAAGTGCAAAAGTAAGTGTACTACTTTTAACGTGCAGCTGAAACATTAGAAAATACCTATATTAAAATATTCTTGTTTCTGGAGAAAACCTTTTTCAATCTATTCTATCTTCCCAAATTTCTAAACCATCTGCAAGATCTGACCTGTGCTCAATCAAGAAGGTATTCTCACACACTCACCCTCCTCCAAACCATAGTTAAAAGCTGACCTACCTTCCAATGTTCTTCATGCGCATCTTGGCTTCTGGAGGCATTTCTTCTGGTTCGCTCTACAGAGAGAAAGGAGGTCAGAGTGTGGCTCTCTTTTGAACATTTCAAATACCTGACAAGAAAGCCCTACAGGAAAGCAAAGTGACTTAGGACAAAACAGAGGTTCTACAAGGTTATAGAAAGAAATACAAATTCCTTTGTTCACCTCTGGGTAACACACAGCAGTAACACAAAAATAAATATTTAGCAAACCAGAAGCAGCACAGCCTTTCCTCACCTCCCCTTTATCAAGCCCAGAGAAAGCAACCATTAATTCAAATTATGTTGTGCATCTCATTTTCAGAGAAAACTTAACAGCACTTCAATGATTTCTTGAACCAACACAGAGATACAAAGTTATGCATTCTTAAACAGAAACACAAGATACATTTCTAGGTTGAAAATACCTGACATTTGTGTAAACAACTTAAATGACCCACTCTCTCTGCCTAACTCTAACCAGCAATGGTACTTTAAGTTGAATTGATCACTAGCTTATTACTCACATCTTCATCTTCATTGAAAGCTGCTGCTACAGAAAGGGTTTTTGGAGCAAGGGTTGGAACAGGCTCCTTAGGCTTCTGAAAAAGACCAAATGCACAAGTAAAGTAAGTCTACTAACTCAAAAAAGCTACCCTTAGTATTCTAACTATTGTGATAAAATTAAGTCAAAATGCAGTACAAGTGGTTTTGTTTGAATTAAGCAGATAAAGGTTTCTCTCTAAAGAAGATAGACCCTGAAAAGCAAGCTAAGCACTCTCACGCTACAATTCCCCACAAGAAAGTCTTAACTTTCTAGCCCACTGCAGGGGTATGCAGCTACTACTGCATGACATGAGCAATTAAATCAGGACCTGAATAAGTCACAGTATTCAAAATTTTACTATGTCACTGTTTCTGTTACTCTTTTGGAGTGTTCTCGTCCATCAATGCTAGGAAGATGAATTTGTTTATTTTCTTGTCTTTTAACAACGTAACAACTTTCTGGCTTAAAACAATTCAATACTTTTTAACTAGCACCAGTGTGCATTGCAAAGCCCAATTAATAAAACGTTCCTTTAAAAAGCATTATTTTGATTTCCAATAAATACCTTCCTCTATTTAAAGAATAGGAAGCTACCAAACTCACGATTGTTACATGCAATACAGCAGAGACATATCAAAAGTAACTTTGAGACCACTAAAAAAGCGTTGAGTCATCAGTAACAGTTTCCTTCTACAGTACTAGATCAGTCATATACAGTGCTTCCTCCATTTTGACTTAATGGTGATCATTTCACATACACTTATAGTTTCGAAGCTGATACTGCAGCAGAGTCCTTATGCAACTGTCTACAGCTATTCCTCATCAATAGCGTGTAACATATAAATATTGTTTTTAAAGTGTCAGCTCCACTGGAAGAGGTAACATACTAAGGGAGTAAAAATGACTAAAAGGAAATAGGATCAGTTTCAGCACTGTCCAATCTGGTACACTGTCAGTCACCCACTAAATTCATTGAGCCAGAAATCCCGAGCCAAATTTATTGCCAATGGAAGTACCTTTCTACATGAGAAATCAGAGCTTTCTAGTGGCTCAGAGAAGGCAGCTTTGTCAGTTTTTCCAGAGTCCGAGCTGACCTGATTGCATTTATACCCTAGAATGCTGCCAGCCCACATCTGCCTCCTCTCCTCAAAATAACAAGAGCTCACTTTTCATCTTTTGCAGATCTGTAAAATGGTGGCATTGCAGGTGAAAGCCTTTCATGATTACAGTTTGAATTTAATCCAGACAAGGATTTATAACGTGTCTACCACAGCAGTACATGGGAAACGTAAATTAACTGTATTAAATAGAGAGGGGGCATCCAGCTGGTCCTTGCCCAAGCTAGTAGAGGACTACTTCAGCAGTAAAGAGAAGCATCAGATTCACATCTGAACAAGCACAAGGATGCCTTGTACTGGGACAATAAAGGGGATCAGAATTTCTAGGAACCTATGTAACATAGCATATAGTATAAATGAATCATACTGACCTTGCAGAGAACAGGCAGTGCCATTGAAAAATCAACTATAACTCCCCATACTGAAATAAGATCTTTGGAGCGGAAGACGACCTATTAAGGCATCTAGGAGAGCACTTGCTTTCTTGTGGCTTTAAGCATCCCATGCAATGAAGCTCCCAGCACTCATTTCAAAGTAGCCTGAACAGTTTAACACGTCTGCTCATTTTCCTCAGGAAATTATTCCCGATTTATCAAATCTCATTACAAAATTATTCTGTATGTTCAAAGATCTACAGTTCATTTCCATCAAGTCTTATGCTTCCTGAAACGACTGACCTAGTATTAATCACCTTGAAGTACTTACACATGCATGACTATCTGGCCCTGCAATGCTTTCTTAAACTTTATCCAAGTTCCCCACATGTAATTCGAGGCTTTCCTTCCGCACAGAAGCCTCCTCAACGTACTTTCCCTTTGCCTCACTTTCCTTAAAATTAAAAGCCCTCAGACAACTTACGGTTGCTCCTAGTTTGATGGATATTGCAGATGCCTTCTTTGCTGTCTGACTGCCTATGGAAAATCCAAACTTGGACATTTTGGCAGGAGCAGGCTTTGTAGTGAAGTCTTCAGCTTCTTCATTAGCTGCCCGTTTCTCTGCGCTGCGACTCGAACTTTCTCCTCCATTACTGGAAGAAACAGTCTTAGTTTTCACAGGTTTTTCTGCCTCTTCTTCAGGTCCTGGTGAAGTCGAAACAACTTACCAAGATGAGCTATTTTTACTGAGCAGATTGATGGGAGCAGCAACCTCAAAAAGCATTATAATTTGGGTGCAATAAGTAAGGTGTTTTTAGTGACAGTAGTTTTCACCAATGTACATTTAGCGGACAGCAAAACACAAAGAGGAGAAGAAACTGCAAGCACTCCACTACTTGTAAAGAGCTTCTTGTGTACGAGCCAGGAAAACAATCTTGAAGCACCATGTCTTTATTTAGTATGGAAGTCAAAGTTCACGTAGTAAATTAAATGTAGATCACTAAATCTTTTTAGGGTTTAAGTTGCCATAGATAAGCTTTCGTAATTGGAATCCCAATTCCAAATCTAGAGTAGATAATCTACGTTAAAATTAATTCTACTAAATTTCTACAAAAACATGTCCATGCCAGTCTCTAGGCTTGTCTGGCACAACTCTAAAATCATGGAAGTGCCTACAGTGAGGCCGGCTGTCTCAATCATGTTTCAAGTCACTGCTTGTCCACATCTCATCTGTAATAAATCTGCCAAGCTCTGCTTGAGGAAGGAATCAGCACTAGAAGAACATATATATAGATTTCATCTTTTCTGGTTTTGTATAAAGTCATGGAAAACATAGCAGTTGAACAACGATCCACAGAAAAACAAAACAAAACAAAAAGAACTCAAATCACATTTTCATTCCTATACACTTGGCTTCTTCAGCTACACCAAGAGACTAAGGTGTCCTTGGAATACTTACACTGAACATAGTAAATGCTTCAGCAAAAATACATTTCTCTACTGCTGCAATAAGCAAATCACTGCAGTAGCAGAAGGGGGAAAAAACCAACCAACCAACCATGCATTCTGGAATGCACAGGAAAGTGCTCATACTACCAGTCTAAGAAAAACCAGAGCTAGCACCAGTTCCTCGTTATATCAAGTGGAGAACAGGACCCTCTATGCACAGCAAATTCAGACCATCAGAGAAGAAAGGTCTTTGCATTGCTCTCTAACAGCAAAAAGCTATGAAGTAAGATACAGCGAGATGTAGCTGTGAGAAAAAAGGAAGCAAACAACATCAGGAGAAAGAAAAACTAGGGACATCAGTCAGGTATATTGTTTTTGTTATTTCCCAAATTATAAGTAGTGGAATATACTCTTTCTACCCCACTCTTCTATCAAGATAGTAAGTGATTGGAACAAAAATTGATTTATTATTTACCCTTGGAAACATGGCAGATCACAAAAAAAAAAAAAATTAATAACTTTAATCAATCTCACTGTATTAAAAAAATTGTACTAATCTGCACCACTAGAAAATTGACCCAGAAAGTAGAGATATAAAAGTGAAAAGGAGGAAAGATAAACAAGTGACCTTGGGCACTGTTTGCTGTCTTAGCACAGTTTTCCAAGCAGCAGTCTGCAAGGCTGTGAGAAGCTCTTTACAGCTAGTCCATGAAACCACATTAAACAGAATATTCAATCACACGTCCAGTCTAGGTAAACTATAGACTATAACGTGATTTGAGGGCAGGTAGAAGATTCATTGACCTTAAAGTGTTGGCAGCATGGGCCTAAAAGTCTTCTTTTTCTAAGATACAAAACCCACAGCAGCCCAAATCTCAGGGCACACTGGACCAGTCTAGACTCCTAAGCTAATGCTATCTTGAAGCTCATTACACTTCAGTGGACTTCCTTAATTGCAAATTCTAGAATACTGTTAAGCAGAAGATGAAGCCTAACACAATCTATCCACATCTGTTTTCTCACTAAAATATTTAATAGCTTCTCTCTCAAAATTAGCTCCTATCACCAGCGCCTTCTGAATGTTACTTCTACTAGGCTCCACTTCGGACATACTGTAGACTACTGAAAGAAATGCTCTTATTTGCTGAAGGAGCTATAAAGGGTGTAGGACAATTTGGGTAGGTGGGGAGGGAGCCGTTGTGCTATTTCTACAGAAAACTGTTAGAAATGCAAATGTATATTATCCTTTAAATAAGTTTCTCCCATACCAATGCTTATACATTTTTCAAGATTAAGGCTTCTTTATTTATTATTATTTTATTATTTCCTAGAAATCTCAAGGAATTCATACTTGACCTATGGAAAGCACCATTACTATTTCAAAAACCAGTCTGACCAGTGCCCTTTTCATGCATCATGGTAATAAAGAGCTGTCTTACTTCACAGATGAGTTTTTCTCATGAGTATCAACAAGCTCTGTAAGTGGACAGCTTCCGCTATCCAGGTGGTTTAAGTGACAAGACTGACAGTGCTAACTGCACAGCATTTCAGAATCTATTGCCCCTGGGAGTGTCTCCATTGGTGGTGGCAGCAAGAAACCAGTCACAACTAAGTTAACTTTCAGGTAAATCCCACTGATCTTATCAAAACATAAAGACTAAATTGCTTTCAAAAGTCATCAGAGAGTAACTATCCTTCTTGAACGAGTTATGGTACATTGGCCTTAAGTTCATGTTCAGGCACACCAAACAGCATGCAAGACAGTATGGATAACTGACGTACTGATGCTGTCCAGTTACTGTATTACTAATGCAACAGAAAAAAAAAAAAACAAAACAACAACCAAAAAACAAAAATAAAAAATCCCAACAGAGAATCAAGAGTCAAGGAACTACCTAAAATCAGGTATTACTGTTCCTGTTTTAGTGATTATCAGAAATAACATTTGCTGTTGAAGCTACCTTAATTGGTTTATAAGCTTGATTTACTTTTTCAACAGATCAAAGAAATGCCCTCTGCCTACAGGTATCCTTAAACCACCACCAAAAA
>VXBH01001752.1:335130-428803 GCA_013400035.1 Rynchops niger
AACAACAAAAAAAAAACAAAACCAAAAAAAAAACCCCAACCCACCAAACCCCCCAAAACAAGCCTAAACACAAAAACCAACAAACCGGTCTGAGTCTCTACTTGGCTGTGGGAGGATTTCCAAGGCCACTGGCTGGAAACCCCTGCAAACAGGGAGAGGGTGGTTATAAGGGCACCCGAGCCGCCCTGAAATGAAGGCTAATGAGGAAAACGTGATTGGCAAGGTGCAATCTGAACCTGATTCAGCTGCGTTGCCTATTACTTCTTTAAAAAATACTGAGGTTTTCTTGATTCCTTCCACAAATTGTAGCGTTTCTCCCGTTTCCTTAAGTGTTTGCTAGCCTGCGCTTCATTTAACTATGTTTTATTGCCTTGCAAGAACTGTTAAACGTTGTTACTACTCGTCAGTTTGACAGGATGCAGGAAAACGTGTGTAACACCACACCTGCGGCGCTACCATTTGCTCCGCTCCATTTGCATTTTCCCCCGCCCGCCCCAGCCGTTCAGTATCAGGCTAAACCCTTCGAAGTTAACACCCGGGGCGGCCAGGCCCGTCTGCGAAGGAGAGGCGGGCAAGAGGGGCCGGGCCCTGGCACGATTCGTGAGGCCGACATTCGCTCAGAGCTGTGCGCGGCGGGGGACGTGGCGCGGCCCACTGACGGGAGGGCGGGCAGCGCCTCCGGGCTGGCAGAGGGCGGGGAGACGGTTAGTGCCGTTATGGGGCGGGGCGGCCTTCCCGGGCCTGGTGGAGGCGGTGTTCAGCCCGGAAGTACTGGGGAAAGCTGCGCAGGCAGCGGCGGGGCCTGGGTAAACAACAACGGTGGCGGAGTTGTGTCGGTGAGTGCTGGGGGGGTATTGTCGGTATCGTTCGTTCCTCGCCCATTATCTGCCCAAGCCGGGGAGGGTGTGGGGGGGTGATGCTAGCTGGCAGTGCCCCGCTGGGCCCTGCGGCGCCGGTGCCGGGCTGTCCGCGCGTCGCGGGGTGTCTATGGCGAGCGAAGCCGGTAGGGGAGGGCGGGTGAGCGGCCGGGCACGGAGGACGGGAAAGAAGGGTCGTGGCGGCAGCGTTGCTGTTCCGTCGTGAAGAGGCTAAGGAGAGAGCGTGGGAAGGCGGGCTGGCCGACCCTCGTCGCTTGCTGCCTGCCAGCGAGAAGCCCCTTCTCTTCCCTGCGAAAGGAGCCGGCGGCTGGGTTCGGAGCCGGGGGTGCGGGGCGACCCCACTCGGCGGCGGCAACCAGCGTGGCCGGGGCGGGCTTGAGGGGGTGACAGCCCGGCTGTTCCTCCTTATAGGCGTCGGAATAGGTCGTAGTTTGGCTTTTCTTTTAATAGACGTTGCTGTTCCCCGCACCAGGGGACTGGGGCTGTGAGTTGAAAAACAGCCGAGCTAAATGAAAGTACAGGGACTTAAGCGTCTTCTTGAGAGACTTCAAACTGGCTGTAAGGTTTGAAGGCCTTACACCGGGGTCATACAGAGTATTTATAAAGAGAATAAACCCCTATGAATGCTGGAAGCTCTGAAGCTTCCTCTGAGGAAGAAGTGTATCTGTTAATAGGAATCCTTAAATTTTATTTCTTCTTGGAGCTCCTGTAGCGTTACGGATGTCTTCTGTGACTCCTTTTCACTTCCTAATCAAAGTCTGAATTGCTTATTAGTTGTGTGCTTGCCAGGGGCTAGAGTTAAGCAATAAATGCCTTCACTGAAGATAAATTACGTAGTCAAAACTTCATTAGCAGTTCTGTCCATGCTGACAATCCAGAGCCTTGCCCGAGCACATGTCTCTTGTATTGTGGCTGTCAGTGACTTTTTACCAAGGCTTGTAGTGACAGAACAAGGGGCAATGGTTTTAAGCTGAAAGAGGGTAGATTTAGGTTGGACATAAGGAGGAAATTTTTTTACGATGAGGGTGGTGAGACGCTGGAACAGATTGACCAGGAAAGTTGGGGGTGCCCCACCAGTGGAACTGTTCAGGGTTGTGTTAGATGGGGCTTTGAGCAACCTGATCTAGTGAAAGATGTCCCTGCCCACAGAAGGGGGGTTGGGCTAGGTGATCTTCTAAAGGTCACTATGAATGAGTTTTCTTCGCATAGCTTGGTCAAAAATTATTTTATTGTCCTTGCTTAGTACCTATTGTTGTGGTCCTGCTTCCCTCTGAATAAATAAAACACAAATTGCTAAGCTTATTTTATATTTTTTTTTTTCAGTAGAGAAAATAATGGAAGGAAGAACCTCATCTTCAAGTCGTGTCAGTGTAAGTCTTACTACAATTTGCAACAATTTACTTAGAGGCTGTGGGTATCCCAGGGTGTTCTCCAAATTTGTTCTCCGGTGTTCTAGCTTTCACTTTGTTGGAGCACTGTTTCCTGAGAAACAGTTTATTCTGGTAGCACTCAACAGTAATGTCTGCTGTTGAACGTGTATTAATACATGATAAGCTTAACGTTTGCTTTCACATAAATGTCACGTTTTCAGGGATACTTTTAAGACCTAAGCTAACATCTAAAATATTAAGAGTAGTGCTGAAGTAAGTAGTGCAGCTGCATAATATTTAGTTATCTGCAGAGATGTGTTCAGAGACTATGCCAGTGTTTATTTTTTCTAAAATATCCCTATTAGTAGTAGTTTCTAGCAGTGGAAGCACTGGTGAAAATAAATGGTAGACACAGCAACTGGTTTCGTTGGGCAAGGTCTGGACTGGCTAGTATTTTAGAAATAAGCTGTTTGTAGCACCTTGTTTATGCACTTTCTCTGACCCTTACTCCTACAGGTGGGAACCTTCAGAAAAGTACTGCTGTTTTAGATGAGGAGTTTGCTAAGCGCGTATGCACATGTATGTGTTGAGTTAGTCACTTTCTACTAGGGAAAAGCTGAGGTAACTGCGTATGTTGTACTTGCTGTAGATACAGACCTCTGTTGGTTACCTCTTGACTTTGTGCTCGTTCTGTAAGTTAATTGTGGGCACTGCAAACCAACATCTTCTTAATGAGTGCAAGCATTAGGAAGATACTGTATGGTGATGTGAAAATTCTGCTGATGAATGTGTCTTGTGCTTTTTGTCCTTTCCTGTCTGTTCATCTGTCTCTGTTTTCCGAGTCTGACCTTACTTGTTCTCAGTTTTATCTGTTACGTTATTACAGAGGTTATCTGAATCTTTGTAACTTTAAATGCATATTAAAATTTAGATAAATGTCTTCTTAGGAAGCTCAAACAGAAACCACTAGTTGGGCAGCAGGTGGAGTTCTGAAGTAAGAAATTTGTGGCCATTAGCGTGCAGATCAGAAGAATGCATTCTGACTGATAAAACATGTTTTTAGGCCACTTCTCAAAAAAACTAACCAAATAAAAAAACAAACAAAACCAACCCAAACCTAACTGCAGACATTCTTGTAAGAAGATGTCTGTTTCAGTCCTTAAATTTTGACTGAAAGGGAAGGGAGGTACTTGTATGAGAAATTGATGCCTATGTGTGATGTTTACATCATTTATAATTTGAGGAATCTGTTATTAAAAGCATATTTGTTATTACAGCATCTGACCAATAAAAGCAGTTAGAGATACTGCATAGAAATTCAGGTCTAATTACTAAAAAAAAAATTAAATCTTTGTTTCAAAGAAGTGTAGAGAGGGGATAAGAGCACTCATAATACAAACTGAAGAATTGAAGGATTATTTGACCGTGGTACAGTATGGTTCAGTTATGGTCTGTCTGAAGGACTACCTACAGAGCTAATGAATGCAGGGTTCCTGTGTTAATAATTAAGTTGTTTAGCGTCACTGTTTTAGAGTCCGTGCTTGTAATTTCATGTTACAAGGTAGGGCACCTGGCAGCTTACAAATTAAGTTCACAATGCACTTCACAGTGGCCATCGTATGGAGCAGCTTCAGCTTTTTCCTGGCTGAGACAGACTTGGTTATCTGAAAGATGGAAATGTTCCATTCCCTCTCTGACACGTTCTAATCTGTCTGTATTTGCAGTGTAAGGTTTGGCTTCTTAGGATACCTCGATAAATGGCTAGGCTTGCACTTTTATTCTTTCAGTTGGTAATTTAAACTGGTTTAACTAACTGATAGGAAAAGTCACCCTCTTTCCTTGTCTTGAGGAACTGGCAGGAATTTAGTTTGACTATCTTTGTTTTGAATTTCAATGAATGAACACTATTTTCCACATATTTTTTTCTGAATTGGCAAATTTCTGTGAATTACTAACTGCTTTATATTTAAGTAATTACTTTCAAAGCACTGGTTCTGTTTTTGCAAAGGTTGTCAATGACAATAGCTGCTACCATTTTGAGTACGTTGTAGTGTATTGATGCTAAATTATCGTACTAAAGTACTCGTACTATTCTAAGATATAATTGGTTTTCATCTTGGTTTTTTTTTTTTTGAGAGGGAGAGCAAACCTAGTGTGACATTCATCATGACATACGGTTATTTTGTTTTCTCTTTATCATTCTCTAAGATGAGATAATTACACTAGAGTGTAAACAACTCGGAGGGAACTAAGAAAACTTGTAAGTGCCACTAGAATGGTTCTCGTCTTTTGGGCACATTTGAGGTTGTTGTAAAGTTAATGTAATAGGAAGAGCTTTTTCTTGCTTTTTAAGACAGTTCATATGTTAAAACATGTGGTATGACATGCGATTTAGGATCAAGCATCGGTGAGAAATGCATTTAAATTGAAGTCACAGGTCAGTGCTTCCCTTGGAACTTTGTTACTTTGCCTGTCAGTTAAGAGAACTTTGTACGTGGCAGTAAGTCAGCTCATAGCACCAGTGGATAATTTAGTTTTATTATGTGTGTAACATCATCTATTTTCAGTTTCGTATACCAAAGAAGAAAACAAACAGCAAATCAGAGGATGTTCAAGTTCAGTCCCCTTTGGCAAGGCTCCCAGGCTCCCACCATTGGGACTACCCTTTAAAAGAGGTAAAGAGAAGTTCTTTGGAGTGTAAAGTGTATAGGAGACTGTTCTATGGGGTTTTTTTTGTTCTGTTTTGGAGGCTGGTTTTTTTTTCAATACTGAGTGCTGCCTTGTAACCCGTGTCTGACCTAGATTGTCTTGCAAAGAGACAAGTGTGTAGGTCTGAAATCTGTCTGCAGGCATACAGTTACAGCAATGGAAGTCAATGCTGTATTGCCAGCCTAAAGCATTAAAATGCAGAGTTGGTCTTCAGGTGTAGTTTGAAATTATCTTGAAAATCATTAATTTAAAGGCAAATATAATTATTATTATTTTGTTTTAGGTAATTGTCTTCTGATTCCTGAACTCTTCTATTGTATGCAGGTCACTTACCAAAGTTTTTATTAAGATATGGAAATAATTTTTACATTTAGTTTTCAGTTAGTCGTTACTTGCATCCAAGAGCTGAAACTTTAACAGAATATATTAAATACTGTATGACTTTGACAGAATTTTAGGTGCTAATACAGAAATAACTAATTTCAGTATTAAGACTGAAGGACTGTAAGTGTAGTTATATGGTGTTTATCATAAATTATTGTCTTGATAATCTCAATCACATATAGAAGCAAACTGTTGCTTCTATAAATCTGGTCAAATTCAGTAAGCAATTAAAAAACGCCAAGTTTTGGAAACATATTTTGCTACTCTTGACTCCTTCAACTCAGCGTTGAGAGTTTGTTGCTGGTTTTAGCGCTTTCAGAATCAGGGGGCTGGATAAACAGGTTTCCACACAGAGGAGTTTTAAAAACCTAGTGAGGGAAGTTAGGAATTTTTCTTGACTTACAGTAGCAGTGATAATGTGATCAGGTCTCTTGGTCGGCCTGGTCATTTGAGCATGCTGTAATACAAACTCACTGGCTGGTTATGTTCTGTACTGTTGTTCTTAAAGTGAGCTGAACATCCATTTACAGTCAGGTTTTGAAGTTGGAAGTAATGTCTCCTGTGGTTACAAGCAGTAGCTTCTTAGTCAGAGTCAGACAGCCCTTGCGTGGAATTCTTCCTGTCTTTCTGCCTCTACAAAAACAGTGATTAGACTGGGTGAACTGAAAAATCTTTTTTTCTTATTATTTCCTGTATATTGTCTAGTTTTCCATTTCTTATTTTTCTTGCTGGTGTCTATACATTTCAGACTTTTCCATGTGGTAGAGGACTCCTTATGCTTTAAACACTGAATCGTCTTTATATTCTCCTTTAAAAAGAAAAGGTTACTCATGAGGTATCATAATTAAAAGAAACATTATTGTTTTATCCATACAAATGTCTGTCCTGGTTGTATTTAGTGTTGTCAGAGTTTGCTCCATGTCGTTTGAGAAATTTTGTGCAGCTTTCAGTGATTTGGGCAGATAGGTCTCTAACATGCTTGAAGACCAGTGTGATAAGGTGAACTAGATGATGTTTGAAGGCAGGAGGAGGGGAGAGCACCTTCAAGGCAATTCCTTGCTGCCAGCAGTTTTAATAATGAAGGTATTTTCTGTTACAGTTGGCCCCTGTGGTAGGGGAAAGACTGGTTTGGGGTGCGCCTTTCAGACTTCACTAAAGTATATAAAATATGGATGGGCATGAATTTTTCAGATGCTCTTTCACCCCACGCTTAAACAGAAACAAAGATAAGTTTGTCTGCTTTCAGCCTGACTGGCATAATTTTCAAACATCTGTTTGGTTTGTTATCTTTAATAAGGAGGAGAGATTAGGAGGATGTAGTGGCAGAGGGAGATGGATTTCTGGGTTGTAGAATTAAGTATGTGTTTTGGTGGCGCTTCACATATTTAATTTGAAAATACAAGTGCATTCTGGTAAAATAGGAGAATTTGGAAAAATTGAAGTCTTACTGTTCTGTGCTTTGCCGCCTGAGTACCAAACCTTCAAATTCCTTTTCCTTCTCATAATTTTATATCTTTGAGTGGAATATAATCTGGTTAACTTCTACTTTCCTTAACTCCATGCATTTATCTTATGTATTTGTGATTCTGTAAAACAGGTTTAAGGTTTAAGTCCCTGTTTGGGATAGTCCCCCTTTAAATAGGTGAATAATTGAATTGTACTGTACTGCTGAATTTCTTCAGGAGAAAAAAGTTCCATTCAAGATCAGGTGGTACCCAGGTGTCCTAAATCAAGCAAATTAATTCTTTGCAAAATTTTTGTATATATTCTTTGTGGATCTGCTTTATTTTATCAGTTGCATTGTTTCAATATCTGGCATTGTTCCCTTTTTCTATTGTTAATACCCATTATAACATATTTATGTCTGTTGGAACCTGCCAATTTTATTTATTTTATTTCAGTGGAACTTAAGTGCCAACAACAGAAAGTCTTCCACAAAAAGAAAAAGGCAAAAGGACTGCGACAGACACAGCTCTAATGATGAAGAATCAATTGGGTAAGAAGTCGTCACAAAATTAGTTCTCTGTGTATTCAGAGTTTCATAACCTTTCTCGAAGACGGGTATCACTGGTGTCCAGCTAATTCTTTGTGTCATGCAGGGATGGCTTTCAAGCTGTTAGATAGCCCACCCTTAAAGAATTCTGTTTCAGTGTTTTAATGGCATTGTGAATTGTGAAGCAACTGTAACTTTTTCTTTGTTTTAACACAATACAAGACTGCAACGTCAGAATGGGAATGCAACACTTACTAGAGGAATTGCTGCTTGTTGACCTGCTTGGAATCCTGAAAGGTGTTCATTACTCTCTAAGTGTAAATTGTAAATCTATCCCTAGGTATTTTAGATATCTAAGAAGTTTCTGAGATCATCTTTTGCTTGTCACTTTTTGCTCTCTAGTCCACAGTCATTAATGTGGCTTTATCAACTCTTAAAAACAGCAAAAAACCCCCCACTTAAGCAATATGATGATTAGCAGGGGAAGACGGTAGAAAATTAGAGGTCTTTCCACCTCTATGTTATAGTCAAGATACTTAAGACTGCCTATGTGCAATCTTATTTACTCTGTTGCTTTATTTACTCTACAACTTTATGCTTTGTTGCTAAGAGCACATACCTTGGCTTCTTTGAGATTATGGTAAATTATTTAAAATCATCTTCTGTGAAGATGCCAGGTAGATAATTATTTATCCAAGAAAATTTTGAAGCCATAGTTGACAAATGGAAATGAGAATGTAGAATTAGATTCACTGACAGCAGCTAGGAAGCATAATGACTTAATGATGAAATTAATTATATTTATCTTAATGAAGCAATTGTTATTCCAAAAATGATTTAAACCTAAACAAATACGAGTATGCATTCTCTGCCCCATTTTCTGACTGGAACTTAACTTGATCAAAAATGATTTCTTGTCAGGAGGGTCTGCTAAAAGCAAAGTGCACAGGTAATGAAAATGCTTAATGACAGCAGGTGATTTTTGACACTGAATTTGGTGTTTTTGTGACCTATGAATAGTCATGTTTTAGCCTGGATTTTATATTCCAAAGCTTCAAACCATTGCAAGGAAGAGCTGAACCTGTAAAAGATTCTGAATTTATTTTTCATACCTCCACAGCGCCGTGGCTGTCAGTTTATAACTAGTTACCTCAAAATGCTTCTCTCAGTAACAATAACTGAAGGAGTGGCTCATGGGATCAACCTAGCAGAACTTAAAAGCAATGTTAATTGCAGTATCCTGGATTTTGTTATGCTGTGAAATGGCTGATATCTGATATCAATCTCTAAAGATGTTTCAGTAATCTTTGAACTGACCTTTCAATGTTGAGGAGCTTTAAAAAAAGAAAAGCTACCTTTGGATCTGTTACATACGTTAATTTTGATATGTGAGTGGCTTTCAAGTAGCATTTGTAGTTGTTCCATCACTTTTACCAACATTCTTACCAGTACATTAATAAGAAATTATTTAGACTGTAAAGAGACAGTAAAAATTCAGATGATAAACCTATGCATTTTTCACTTCCTCAAAAAAAGATGTGTGTCTAGAGACTAGTTGGACTGTGATAAAGCTGGTTCTAAGTATTCCATTTGCATACCCGGTGTTTCTCAGTCAAAATCAAAACACTGATGTCATCGCATAATAAGTAGAAAGAGCACATGCGGTTCTACAGAGGTGGTGTTTGTTGAGCAAAAGTCTGAGAACTGGCAAAACTCAGAAGTATCATGTATGAAGTGGCATGCTGAGAATATTTCTAATGCAAAAGTTTCTCTGTTCCTTCTTCCCAATAAGAAATTTTTCATTTGCATTGAAAAGCAGAAAATAGGTCTTAATGACAAACTCCTGTTAGTTCCTGATGTTTTAAAAACAGTCTTTATTGATAGGAGCTAACTTCAAATATTTAGGGAGGTGTGTTTCATCTCGAATGTTGTTTGAGAACTGTTATTGCCACTTCATTTTATTCAGAAAAGGCAAAGTGGGTATTTTTTAACTTAAGTTCTCGATTACAAAATTTGGTATTTGATTGCTTCTGTCAGCCCTGCTGTGATGTGAGACCATGGGGACTGTAACCAGCAACCACAACTGCTCTCACTGAAACACCTCTGCTCATGGCCTTGTTGAAAGGTCACTGTCAGGTGATTTGTTCATGATCCCAGATGGGGCTTTCAGGGCAGGTTAGTTCCCTAGTCCTTCTCATACGTTGTGGAGGTCTCTTATGCATTCCTATGATTGTGTCACAAAAAAGATAAGAACTGTCATGAAATATGAATAGTTCAGTTTATTAGTATCATTGCAGAAAGTCAGGTATGGTATTTATGTAATTGGTCAACAATGTTTTGTGTCCCACTTAAGAAGCTTCTTTATTGTAGAAGTGGATAATGCTATTTCAAGGATAACTATCACCACCTGGAAGTAGAGCTTAGAGGCATCCACTTACTTCAGCTGTATTACTCTTGCATTCTCCCAAGAGGGAAATAGGGGGAAACAACAACAAAAAAGAAACAAAATCATAGAATGGTTTGGGTTGGAATGGACCCTAAAGATCATCTAATTCCAACCCCCCTGCCACGGGCAGGGACGCCACCCACTAGACCAGATTACTGAAAGCCCCATCCAGCCTGGCCTTGAATACTTCCAGGGAAGGGGCATCCACAGCTTCTCTGGGCACCCTGTTCCAGGGTCTCACCACCCTCAGAGTAAAGGATTTCTTCCTACTATCTAATTCTAAATCTATCTTCTTTCAGTTTAAAACTGTTGCCCCTTGTCCTATAACTATACTTCCTGACAAAGAGTCCCTCCCCATCTTTCCTGTAGGCCACCTGTAGCTACTGAAAGGCTGCTATAAGGTCTCTCTCAGCCTGTCTTCATAGGAAGAACCGTGCTCCAGCCCTCTCATCATCTTTGTGGCCCTCCTCTGGACTTGCTGTCATAGGTCCATGTTCTTATGCTGGGGGCCTTAGAGCTGGATGCAGTACTCCAGGTCGGGTCTCACCAGAGTCCAGTAGAGGGGCATAATCACCTCCCTTGACCTGCTGGCCACGCTGCTTTTGATGCAGTCCAGGTTGTGGCTGGCTTTCTGGGCTGCGAGTGCGCATTGCTGGCTCATGTTGAGCTTCTTATCAACCAAGACTCCCAAGTCCTTCTCCTCAGGGCTGCTCTTAATCCATTCTCCAGCCACCCTGTATTTGTGCTTGGGATTGCCCTGACCCAGGTGCAGGACCTTGCACTCAGCCTTGTTGAACTTCATGAGGTTCGCATGGGCCCACCTTTCAAGCCTGTCCAGGTCCCTCTGGATGGCATCCTCTCCTCCAGCATGTCAACTGTACCATGTAGCTTGGTATTGTCAGCAAACTTTGCTGAGAGTACGCTCAATCCCACTGTCCGTGTTGTCCAACAAAGATGCTAAACAGCACTGGTCCTAATACGGACCCCTGAAGAGCTCCGCTTGTCACTGATCTGCACTTGGACATTGAGCCATTGACCATAACTCTTTGAGTGCGATCATCCAGCCAATTCCTTATTCAGTCAGTGGTCCATCCACCAAGTCCATATGAAAACAGAACACTGTTCTGAAATTCAAGCTTCCGATTCTGGTCTGTCAAGTTTTCTTTAGGGGGAGGGTGGGAGGATTACTTACGTAAGATGTGTGTGATTATTTTAGCTCAGTATTTTAAACATTAATTGAAATACATGTCACAGCTGAATCAAGTACTGATGCCATAGCAGTCAGGTTGTTGTGGCAATCATTTATATACTGTTTCCCTTTGCCCTGACAAGCTCATTTTGGCAGTTATAACTTCCTGGTCCAGCAAAGGAAGGAGGTTAGTAGAGATGTTCATGTTTGCTGTTAAAACATTGAGTTCCAATCAGTTGATGAAAGGTCATGGCCTTGAAGTAGGCAGCAGACAGACAAAGGCTTTCTTCTCAAAAGGTTGTAGTCAGTGAACGTGACAATCGGAGTTTCCCATTAATGATAGTGCGTTGTGTTATTCCTTTGGGCTCCAAAAGGCCAAGGACCTCCCGATCTGTGCATGTGCTGCAGAAGCTCAGGTAGGTGAATACATACCAAGTCTATCCAAGGCTTTATTCTGTAAACCCAGGACAGGTGTTTAGCTTTTGTGGGACCTTTCCATGGTAGGTGGCATCCCACTGTGAACATATTTATTTCCTGAAACTTGGGTTTACTAGTAGAAGAATGTGGGTATGAAGATGTTGGTGTAGACAATAATTTACTCCAAAAGGAGTTTGTAGCCTTCAGGTCTCATTTTGATCGCGTTCTCCAGTATGAATTTGAATTGGGGCAAGCGGTTACAACACTGGTGTGTACACAAATACGACCATTGAGAAAGGAACTGCATCCAGCAGCTCTGACAATTGGGTGAAGTCGAAGTGAAACATTTTCCTCAAAGGGGTACAAACAATTAATAACTTCTAGTCCTGCGCTTTTTAAGGCTGGGTTGTACCTTTTTGCCCGTGAAGAGTGGTTTGAGACTCACCAGGAGCAGCTAACACCATTTTTCGTAATTTTTTTTTCTTTTTTTGTTTGTTCCATCCTTACTTGTGTAAGTATGTTTTCATTACCTTTAGTTGTGTATTTTTTTTCTCTTTTGTGGAGGTAGAGAAGAGAGGGTACGGTAGGTCCTTGCTTTAGAAACAAAAATAATTGCCTTTGGTTTTCCTTCACCAAGATGCCTCCAGTCTTACTATTGTACAGGTTGCTTGCTGGGTCTGCCGGTGGGACTTGCTTTTAATATATACTTTCCTTGCTATTTTTGTGCTTGGCATTAATTTTTATCTTTTGACATGTCTCTTGCATGACTTGCGCACTTTATTCTGTGGACAATTTAACAGGTAATTTAAGGAACTGTGTGACAACCGATTAGTTATGAATGTACAGGCTGGCTTAAGTGTAGTTTTTCCTGACTCTGTTTTACACCCAGTCTTAATGACATGATTTTTCAAGAAATGCCACCAGATGTCATTCACTCTTTGGAAAGGGAAACGATTGAAAGCTTGGAAGCCCCCATACAGCTCTGAAGATCAGGTCCTAACCAGCTGTCCTGTCAAGGTGTGCAGACAAAAAAAATGGTGCCACATAAGAAGTGATGCCTTAGCCTGTCACTGACATCTTTAGGAATAGCCAAATGTATAATGCTTTCTTCCATGTTGTTGGTTGAAGATTCCTCTCCTTTACACAGGTTTACAGTGCAAAGCTGGTTGCACGGTTGCATGTGTGTTTTAAATTCTAAGGTCATTTTTGCAAAGATACTTGCTTAGAATGCATAAGCCCCCTTTAAATCAAGGGAGTGGGAAATGTTAAAAATTCCGTGCCTAATAACAATCAGTAAACCAAATTACGGAGGACCCTGAAGCCTGTCAAGGTCTAGCCTGACACAAACATCAGCAAACAATGTCAGATCCAAGTTTACAATAAGGTATAGGTAGCAAAATCCAGTTTCACTGGAAATTCTACTTCTTACTCCTTTACCTCATGCTGTGGGCTTTCTCTGTCATGATGGCATTGTTAAAGACCCTAAAGGTCAGAATCTTTTCTATGATCTTTACAAGTCTTGATCGTACAATTGACATAAAGAGTCTGTGATCACCTATGTTCCCACTGAACTAATTACCTTGCAAGTTCACACTAAATTTAGTAAAATTTCATTACGTTGTATTTTGTTCAACAAATAGAAAGAAAAAAAATATCTGGCATTTCTACAAAGTAGAACAATGAAAACTGAAAGAATTTACATCGGAGAAATAAACTGTTAAGCTCGGCATGATTCTAGCTAGGAGAACTGAAGTGTTCTATAGAGAGTAACACATTTATGTTGTCTCATAGCGCTCTACAGTAATGATTTCAAAATATTTTTTATTTTTTTTTAAGGAGAAACAATTTCTGATTTGCATCTTTGTATTGCTAGGTCCCACTTCTGCAACTGTTCTATACTGGGAGAAAAAATGCCATTTGGATACTTAAAGGTTTGATTTGTAATTTCAAGTCCTGTTAGAGGAAAACAAAAAGTATCTGGCTTAGTCTTCTGTTGCTTCATCTCTTCTGGCACCTCAAATGTTTATATGTCTTTCTGCTATGGTTCTTTAGTAATTGTAGTTACTAAATTTAGTAACTGGACCTCTAAAGTACTTTGGGTCTTCCTTCTCTTTAAGGAGGAAATTAAAGCACAAGAGTAAATGTCTGGTTTCATAAGATGAATTTGCAAAAGTTACTTGATGACTTCTACCTTGAAATTGTCTTTAACAGCTTTAGTAGTTGTAAATGTTCTTAACACTCTAATAGGTTCTTGTATAGCTGAATTGTGAATTTTTATCACATTTCTTAAATTTATATATTCTTTATTTCCTTAGGTATTGCTTTTATATTCCTTATTTCTAAAGTACCATACAGTTGGACAAACAACAAATGATATAAGTCTGGTCACTGTAAGCTCATCTTATGTATTAAACGATGGCTAATGTATCAACTCTGCTCATTTCAGAAGAAAAAAGCTAGAACTTCTGACTTTATAAAAAATAAGTCTCTTGCATCCTCTGCTAAATCAAGAACGCTTTGCAGGCTTAGTATATGCTCGCTGGGCTCTACAGTTGGGTTTTACCATGTCAGACATTAGTCTGACTGTCCCTCACAACTTGTATTTACTTTCTAAACTTTTCAGTAGCTAAAGCATATTTTTAAATGAAACGCCAAAATCTGGATCCTTGGAGTGTAGAACAAACCTTTTTTAGGTCTCCAGTATTCAAAGCACATGCTCAGACTCTGTCATAGGTTCTTAAAAACAACAATTCTTTGCATTAGGAGTCATAGGGTATATACAGATCTAGGTAAAGGAATGAATGTGTACCTGCCTAAAACATTATGGAGCACTCCTGTGGTTTAGGTTAGTCTTTTGATGACACCATCTTTGTACGTATGACTTCTTATAGCCTTCATTGAGTCAGTCTCTCATGTCGGAAACCCTGGTGCCCTGGTTCTGGTGGGGATAGGGTTAATTCTCCCCAGAACACAGGTATTCCGGAGCCATGCCCATCCTGAGCTGCCGGGGCAGGAAGTCGCTGCTTGGAGTGGGCTGGGGTGGCCCAGGTCCATTGGCGTTTCTGTAATCGTGTTTGTATATTCCACTATCTGTGTTATTGTTGTTGTTTTCTTGTTCCCTTTGCTGTTGTGTTAAACTGCCTTTGTCTCAACCCAAGAGTTTTGCCTTTTTCTTCTGATTCTTCCCATATTGGGAAGGCCCGAGCAAGCGGTATATGGTTCTTTGTTGCCGTCTGAGGCCAAACCATGACATCTGGTATCTGCGTTGCAGACTGGGCTCAGTTCTCAGGGAAGTCTGCTGCCTCCCTAGGGCCCAGGTTAAGCATATAAAAAGAAAACTTCCCTCTCTGGTAAGTCCTTCAGATTACTGCCTGCTACTGATTTTTCAGGCAGGCAGAGATGAACTGATAACGAGAAACCTAGGGGTGATCAAGAGAGACTTTGGGCCTTGGGACAACTGGTTAAGGGGTCAGGAGTGCAAGTAGCGTTCTCCTCTGTAATTCCAGTTGCAGGGAAGGATGAGGGAAGCAACAAGAAGAGCCAGCAGATCAATACCTGGCTCTGAGCCTGGTGTCAGCATCAGGACTTTGGATTTTTTGATCACGAGTTGGTTTATATGACACCAGGCCTGCAGGAGATGGATGAAGTACACCTGTCTCAAAGGGAGAAAAGGATCTTGGCACAGGACTTGGCAGGGCTCATTGAATGGGCTTTAAACTAGATTTGAAGGGGGAAGTGGATGAAACCAAGCTCTTTAGAGATAAGCCTGGAGGTGGTTTGCCAGTGTCTGTGGGATGGGATGCTGGTGAGGTCCCTTGGTCTGCTGACTCAGTGAAGGCAGGGGATGAAGATTGGTGCAGTAACAGAGACGCGAGGGTTGTTGATGGGTTAGAAACTACAGCTGTGCCTGGGAATGGACAGGTAGGAGTTACAGCTTCTCCCAGCATAAAAGGTGGCAGGACGAATAGCCCCAACTGAAGTGCTTCTACGCTAATGCATGGAGCATGGGCAGTAAACGGGAGGAGCTGAAAGCCATTGTGCAGCAGAAAAACTGTGATGTAGTCACCATCATGGAAACATTGTGGGATGACTCATACAACTGGAGCGCTGTATTAGTTGGCTACAAACTCTTCAGAAGGGATGGGCAAGGAAGGAGAGGAGGTGCAGTGGCTCTGTCTGTTAGGGAGTATTATCAATGTCAAAAACTTAGTGATGGTGACAATAGGGTTGAGTGTTTGTGGATAAGAATCAGGAGGAGGGCCAACAGGGCAGATATCATAGTGGGAATCTGTTATAGACCACACAACCAGGATGTAGAGGTAGATGAAACATTCTACAAGCAGCTAGGAGAAGTCTCAAGATCACTAGCCCTTGTTCCCATGGGAGACTTCAACCTACCAGATATCTGTGGGGAATACAGTACAGCTGAGAGTGAACAGTCTTGGAGGTTCCTGGATTGCATTGGGGATAACTTCCTGACACAGCTGGTGAGGGAGTCCTGTTGGACCTGTTGTTTGTAAACAGAGAAGGACTTGTGGGGGATGTGGTGGTTGGAGGCCATAGGCCGACTTGGGCGTAGTGATCACAAAATGGTAGAGTTTTTGATTCTTAGAGAAGCAAGGAGGGGGGTCAGCAGAACTGCCACCTTGGGCTTCTGGAGGGCAGACTTTGGTCTTTTTAGGAGCCTGCTTGCCAGAGTCCCTTGGGAGGCAGTCCTGAAGGGCAAAGGAGTGCAGGAAGGCTGGACGTTTTTCAAGAAGGAAGTCTTAAAGGTGCAGGAGCAGGCCATCCCCAATGTGTCAAAAAACAAGCTGTCAGGGAAAAAGACTGGCCTGGCTGAACAGAGAGATATGATTGCAACTAAGGGAAAAAAGCAGAGTTTGAGGCAGACTGCTTAGGAGGACTACAAAGATGTTATGAGGCTACGTAAGGAGGAAATTAGAAGGGCCAAAGCCCAGCTAGAGCTTAACCTGTCTTTGGACGTTGAGAACGATAAAAAAAGTTTCTACAAATACATAGTAGGAAAAGGAGGGCTAAGGAGAATCTTCATGGGTGGTAACATGATGACAAAGGTCTAGGGGAAGGCTTGAGTTACTTAATGCCTTCTCTGCCTCAGATTTAGTAGTAAAATCAGCTGTTCCCTGAGTAGCTAGACCCCTGAGCTAGTAGATGGGGGCAGGGAGCACAATGAAGCCCCTGTAATAGAAAGGGAGATGGGGAGGGACCTGCTCCAGCACCGTTTCTGTCATTTACCATCAGTCCCGGCAAACTGGGGAGGTCCCAGTTGACTGGAGGCTAGCAAATTTGACACCATCCACAAGAAGGGCTGGAAAGAGGATCCGGGAAACTACAGGCCTGTCAGTCTGACCTCGGTGCCTGGGAAGGTCATGGAACAGATCATCCTCAGTGCCGTTACGCGGCACATGAAGGACAACCAGGTGATCAGGCCCAATCAGCCTGGGTTCATGAAAGGTGGGTCCTGCTTGACAAACTTGATCTTCTGTGACAAAGTGACCTGCTTTGTGGATGAGGGAAAGGCTGTGAATGTTGTTTACATGGACTTTAGTAAAGCCTTTCACATGGTTTCCCACAGCATTCTCCTGGAGAAAGTGGTTGCCCATGGCTTGGATGGGAGTACTGTTTGCTGGATTGAAAACTGGCTGGAGGGCCGGGCCCAGAGAGTNGCTGAATGTGAGCCAGCAGTGTGCCAAGGTGGCCAAGAAGGCCAACAGCATCTTGGCCTGTATCAGGAATAGTGTGGTGAGTAGCACTAGGGAAGTGATCGTGCCCCTGTGCTCAGCACTGGTGAGGCCCCACCTCAAGTACTGTGTCCAGTTGTGGTCCCCTCACTACAAAAAAGACACTGAGGTGCTGGAGTAGGTCCAGAGAAGGGCAGCAAAGCTGCTGAGGGGTCTGGAGAAAAAGTCTTGTAAGAAGCGGCTGAGGGAAGCTGGGGTTGTTCAGCCTGGAGAAAAGGGGGCTGAGGGGAGACCTTATCGCTCTCTACAACTAACTGAAAGGAGGTTGTAGAGAGGTGGGAGTCCATCTCTTCTCCCAAGTAACAGGCGATAGGATGAGAAGAAATGGCCTCAAGCTGTGCCAGGGGAGTTTTAGACTGGATATTAGGAAAAATTTTTACGTTGAAAGGGTTATCAAGCATTGGAACAGGCTGCCCAGGAAGTGGTGGAATCTTCATTCCTGGAGGTATTTAAAAGGTGGGTAGACATAGTACTTAGGGATATGGCTTAGTAATGTTTTATGTCAGTGTTAGGTCGGTGGTTGGATTTGATCTGAAAGGTCCCTTCCAAACTAGACAATTCTATGATAGGGAGTTTTTGCTAACTTTCTAATTTGTAATTGTATGTAATTTCTTTAGTGAATTGAACAGACATCAGTTGGAGCTTCAAAACTGAGACATTGTACTAGCTTCTTGATTTATTTTTTTTTTTCCCCAGCAAGATCATAACCTAATTTGTGATATGGGAACCAATAACATTCATTGTTCTAAAATAAGATGCCACAATATGAGTGCTTGTTTTCATCCTGCAAATGTTCAAGTGTACCCTTTCAGAATAGTTTGTAAGGCCATAGTGACACCACTTCCAGCATTTTGCAGTAAAAAGATGCACCTGAATGTCCATGTTTCTTCACTGAAAGTTTAACTCTTCAGAATCACGTATGGATGTGTTAGTTATTGATGTCAGACGAATAAACCTTGAAAGGCTGTCCTGATCAAGAGAGACATTTGTGATTCCTCTTCTCCAAAGAGAACTGCTTTGTAAATTGTCAGGGAAGTGAACTTAATTCTACTGAAGATATAAGGTATGATGCAGAGACAGTAACTCATAGAAAAGCTTTGTTGAATTAATTCTCAGCACCCTATTATTAATTTATTATTATATGTATGGCAGGCAACCCAAAGTTATCTTGACGAATGTACTGAGGACGAAAATAGGAAGAAAATACACACAGGCGCAACTTAAAACTGGTGCTAATTTTTCTGATGCTGGCAAGCTACAGTCAGATCAACCGCCCTCATCATCTGCTGCCAGTCTAACGATATGGCAAATTTTAAACCCTACTCTCCAAAGCCTTTTTCTGTCTAAAAGGTATGTTGTCTTTGCCTCGTGTCACTAAACAAAATAATTTTCCTTTCAGTTGTTTTTTTAATGAGAAAGTATTCTTTGTTGTACCACAGCTGTCTTGTTCATGAGCTATATTCTCATTCTCATGTCATCTGACTTGGCTGAATTCTCTTATGCCTGGTTCCTTTTGATAATCATTGAGAGAGATGGTGCCGGGCACACTGTGGTGGGTTTTCTGATCAAATGTCTTCTAGATGGTCCTGTACTAAAAAGACTAATTAATTCTGATTCAGTCATTGGACTCCCAAAATGTTTGGATTTTTTTTATTCTTGTGAAAAGAAAAGTACACCTGCATTTTACTGCCCTCTTTTCTTAGAGAAGGTATCAGGATGTATTTTTACTGTTACTATTTCAGACTACTCACGAAAATAGGAGAACTGGCATTAAAGGGTCAGAAGAAAAGCATATCAAGTCCGGTATCTTCCTCCCCACCCTACCAGGCAATGGTCAGTTGCAGATATCCAGGGAAAAGTATGGCTTAGAGTGAATGCTTTTTTGCGCTGTTTTCTCTCTGAGCTTCCGATGTTCAGGGACTTCCTTTATTGGAAGTTACATCCAAACTACAGTATTCTTTTATATCAGACTTTTCCTCTAAATCAAATCCTCATTGCTTATCACCTGTGTGCCTCTGCAGCATCTTGTCTGTAAGGTAGTCTCCTGATTAAAAGCAAATTTACATCTTAGTGCAAGAGGAAATCTGAGTGCTCCGCAGACATCATGCAGTCAGTGCTGGAGTGTGCTTTGTAGACGAATACAGACAACAGGAGAATTATGCAGTCCATACCCAAAAGACAATGTTGTTCACAACAGCTTCAAAAAAGGCCATGACATTACATCCTAATCCAAAATAAATTGCAATGGAAGTGGTAGAATTTAAATCCCATCTTGAGAAACTGAGTAAATCAAGAGCCATACAGCAAGCTGTCTGCAGTGGCATTGCATGAAGTAAGTTGTGCTGCTCTTACACACTTGTGCTCACGTTGGCAGTTGCATCTTCGTATTTGTGGTTATCTTATTTTTGATGTTTGTCTCTTCTAACACTTGCAGATGTTTTTTCTGAGCCTTGTTACTGCTACTGCGTAGAATGCCATCTGGAAGTTGAGAGGAACAAAATCTAATGCTAGCATTTTGGTGGTGCACTACTTTTCTACTTGTTTACTAAGTGCTTGAGAAAATCCATTCTGTTTTACTGGAGGCTTCTTGTTCACAGGAAAATCAAGATTGTTTGATCCATAGTTCTGAGAAATGTGTACAAATATTGTATGAAAGCTATTTAGAGATATAAACAGTTACCAGTTTTTAAGCAATACTTAGGTGATGTGTTAGAGGCAATGCAGTGTGAATTGTATGTAGCTAAGGTGTAATTATGTGTCTGGCATTTCTTACCTGGTCTCTTGTTGCTTTTTTGAATTTATCTGCTTATCTTGGATTTTAAATTCCTTAGTGGGATTTTGTTTTGTCTCTAAGGGACTGAAAAGAATGATGCTTGATGATTATCAAGCCTTTAAGATACGTGAATTTAACAAGAAGTTTATTTCTCTAGATTTCAGTGCAGTATTTATGATTTACTGTTATATATGTGGCAGGCAACCCAAAGTTATCTTGACGAATGTCCTGAGGACGAAAATTGGAAGAAAATACATAGACAGCCATGTAATAATTGATGCAGATTTATCTGATGCTGACAGATTACAATCGGGTCAACTGCCTTCATCATCTGTTGCCAGCCTACAGACATGTCAAATATTAAGTTCTCCTCATGAAAGTTCTTTTCTGTCTGAAAGGTATGTTACTCACTGCTGATTTTGCCAGTCTTCTTGAAATGACATGACTTCACAATGGAAAAGAATTTCTCTGACAATTTTTATTATACTCTTGCCTTGAAGCAAGAGATCAATTTCCTGAGTGCAAACTAAGATGCTGCTCCAATGAGCGGTTTTAACATTGCGTTTATTCTGGTTTGCTGCACCTGATATTAATAAGCTACTTTTCTTTCATAAAAGGAATTACCATTTACAGTAAATCAGTGTTTTGATTTGTGAAGATGGCCATGTAATTCAAACACATTTAAGTTGGTTTTGTGTCTAGAACCAAAATCTTGCTTTCCCGTTGTTGAAAACATACTAGAACACATTAACAAGTAACTTCTTTTGCAAATTTTCTCCAAATTCATCTCTGTTATGGTTAATTTCTTTTCACATTAATCCACTAGTGTTATCAATCCCAACAGAATGCCATTGTTTAAGGGCTGTATGTGTGTCCTCTCATTGCTTGCCATCTATTTTTCCTCTTTTCTATCTATGTTTAGGTTGACTGAGCAGCACAGTAACACTTGACATATAAAACTAGCAGAAATCAGATGTTATAATTATATAACGTTTGTTTTGGTCTAAGATGGCGGTGGAATTCAGAGTAAGCTTTTCTTCTTGTCTCTTATGGCCTCCTCTTTGCTTAACAGCAAAGTATCCAAAGGAACAAGTAGCAAGAAATTTGGTAGAAGAAAACAGAAAAAGGAAGGAAGAGAAGAATGATTTGTGAGGGCAGGAATAATCAATAGTTACCAAGTTAAAGAAATTGTAAAGTTCTTGAGGAAAGTAAGTCATATTCCTCTTTCTGATATATGAACATCTTAGGGAATCTAAACTAGTAAGCATTCCTTCCTCTTTTTTTTGTTGGGAACCCCATTGCTGCTTAAATTAATCTGACAAATCTGCAATTTAAATGAGGGATTTAAACAGTTTATTACACTGTCTCATTTTAGAAATATTCGATTTGTTGGTAATAAATAGTTTTCCATAACTTTAGGATGACTAAAATGTGGGGAGTTTCTTTGAACTCTTTTATGTAACTCTAAATCTGAGGAAACATCTTGTGTATTTTTTCAAGCTCATATCTGAAGGGCAGCTGTTAAGTTTTATGTTAAGCACAAGAATGGTTTGAACTAGTCAGTTCTTTTAGTAGTTGGTGTACTCAACTTGCTTTATATTTGGAGTGGTTCATTGCTTGAAGGATTAATTTTCTGTTCCTGTGATATGCTTTTCTAATGTATTAAGTAAAAGGCTTGTTATTAGCAGGAACCAACATTTGGAGGATTTTCCACCTCTCCCCGGTGACCAGCATGTTAGCGCAAGTTGTAATAGATACTGCATATGAAATGGAGATCGAACCGCAGATGTGGTTTGATCCTTGTCACCTCTCTGTAACTAAGGTCTGCATAACATGCACTTGGCACTGATTCTTTTGGGGTCTCCTCTTTCAGAGGAGAGTAAAAGCTCCCCCCTTATGATGGTTATATATATACATATATGTGTGCACATGACTGTATAGAGATTCTTTTGTATTGTCAGAGTAGCTAGAATGCACACTGTTTTACTGAAAATTGTGCCAGTTTTGTACTACGGAAATTTCAGATTAAGTCAAAGAATTGTATGTGATCAGAACAGGGTGGTAATAAGGTAACCTTTCCCTATCAGCTAGAAGTTGCTGTGAGCTCCCTGTTTCCTTCCTTGCTTTTTGTGTTACAAAATGGGTGGATTTTTTTTTTTTACTGCTTGTTCACTACAGCCCAGCCTGAAATGCATTCGCTTAGGTCACCACTGACCTATCAGTATAACTAACGAATTTGAGGTAGGTCTTAAATCTAAAGAAACTTAAGGTTTTAAAGTGTGTTTTTTACTTGTTTCTCATGGCTGTTGAGAACACTTCAGTATATACTGGCATAGCTTCTTAGCTTATGCATATATCGAAGAGGTGCATTTTAAACAGACTTATCAACAAAGATTGGAAGTGAAAATGAAATGTGCAGAATTTGTATATAGAGTAAATATGTTTAGGAAAGTCTATTAGCTGAAGTATTCCTATTTAAATGTTTCCTGCTGTTGAAATCATAGAATGGTTCAGATTGGAAGGGACCTTAAAGATCATCTAGTTCCAACCCCCCTGCCAGGACAGGGCAACCCACTAGACCAGGCTGCTCAAAGCCCTCTCCAGCCTGGCCTTGAACACTTCCAGGGATGGGGCATCCACAGCTTCCCTGGGCAACCTGTTCCAGTGCCTCACCACCCTCACAGTAAAGAATTTCTTCCTGATATCTAATCTAAATCTCCCCTCCTTCAGTTTGAAACTGTTACCCCTCGTCCTATCATTACACTCCGTGATGTGTCTCTTCCCCATCTTTCCTGTAGGCCCCCTTTAGGTACTGGAAGGCTGCTGTAAGGTCTCCCCAGAGCTGGAAATACCAGAATTGTGATATTGGTGTAAAACAAATGCTAAAAAACACTTAGTGGTTTAGTATGCTCTTTTAAGGCAGTCAAATCTATGTAGCTGTTACGCGTACAAATATTTAAGTTGAGAAAGAGATGTGGGGTCCAAAATCAAGTTTTCTGTAGTGAGGTTATTCCAGAACTAGTGCTGTGTGATCTATGGAAGACTCTGTCTTTATCAAGATACAGAGTGAATAATAGTGCTTACCGAACCCTTTTTCTGTATTATGGTCCAATTCATGATTCTTTATGAATGGAAAGACAATCAACCATTTCTTCATGATGCTTTTACACTGTGCATCACTGTAGTATCAGAGCAGTCTGGAAATCTTTATTTCTCTTTACAGTATTCCCAAAGAGCAGTGATACTCCCAGTCTACAGATAGGGCACTGAAGAATAAATAGGTGATTGTTCAGAAAGTATCCAACAGTGTTGGCTGTTTAGTTAGAGATGTCAGGAATGTTCTTTCTCATGGTTGGTGATGTTCCTTATGGGTCCAGACTCAGCTGCCAGTGATTTCAGTCATTGTGGTAATTGCTTAGCTCTTTGCAAATTGGAGACTGCAAAATTCTGTTAAGCACATTATAAAACAATGAATGCAAAAATCCCTTTGGATTAAATAAGGTGAAGCAAGGAGGAGTGGAACAGATTTCCAGAGCAGCATTAAATTGCTTTATCTATGGAATCTTATTTCCTTTCTTATTTTCCAGTTCTCACAGAAAGTGAAACAGTGGTCCTGAAGGTTAGTTTCTTTTATCTTGTAGCCCTGATAAATTTTCACAAGTCTTGCATACTGAATGTAATTAAGTTAATGTGAGAAAATACCACATGCACATATAACTAAGTGCTGTCCTAATGCATACATGGAAACCAAAATACAGTTATGTAGACTTTGGTGAGCTGTAACTAGCCTCCAAAGAAGTTGAGAATGTGTTTACAAGAGTAGACCTCAAATGTGAAGATGTCATACTGTTCAGTCTGTCAGTCTCCTGAATATATTCTATTTATAAAAAAGCCACTAAAATTTTTAAAAAACAAATTACTTTCTTGCATGTCCTTCTTAGAATGAAACTACAAACTCAGCTGAACACCTGTAGGTTGCCTAGTTTCTTGTACTGTAATGTTTTTCTGTTTCTTCCTCATTCATGTCCTGTCGTCCCACCCCCCCTTCAGAGTTTCTCTTTCAGGCCCTTTTGAGCAGGAATTTCTATTTCAGATCTTCTCTCATTGCAGGAATTTACTCAGTGGATTCTATTAGCAGTTCTAAATCTAAATTAAAGATATACTACATTGCTTCATTCTCACTGCATTCATGGCAAAGGCAAGGATACACTCAACTGACTGTTTCTCTCTTTTTTTATTTTTTACAGCAAAATAATATTCCAGTGTCTGATGTCAAATGTCAGATTTTCATTCTTTGCACCTTTTAGAAGCATCTGTTTCATTAATAATGTCAGAGTATCTGTGTATTTCCATAACAGAAACCGAATTAGTTTGTGTTTCACGCAGCAAGCTCCCCATGCTTATGAGAGAGGCAGAAGTTTGTGGTCCAGCCAACTCTTGTTTCTGTTGGGATTTTTATTCAGTATTCTTTCAAAATTAAAGATAAGTCATAGTTAATATTCTTTACAGGTCAGAGCATTGCCTGAGAAAGACAGATGATGAGCTGTGTAAATTGACCAAGGCTTCTAAGGAACCAGAAAAAAATAATGTCTTCACTTCTAGAAGACAGAGGCTGCAGAAGAAAGGTTTGTCGTGAGCAATAATCTGGCATTTAAGTATGAACTTTGGAGGCGTTGGGAAATCTTTATTTGCTGTAGTATTATGAGGCGAGCACAGAAATAAAATAGGTGGTGCACGCAGTGTATGTGTTTCGTCAAAATGGAGATTTTTTTTTTTTACAGATAATGGTAAAACGTATCAAATAGCTGTTTTTTAAATAGGAATAAAGCTATGGCTAATCAGATCTGTGGAAGAAAAAGGAAACTGAGGGAAGCCTCACTGCAGCATTATAATCCTGATTTTATAAAAAGTCTTTTACTCTCAAGAATGTAATACATTAAGAATGCTCAAATGGTTTGCGAGCCCTGCTAAAATGTTTATGCTATATGACCGTATTTGTATTTGCTGCTGAAAAAGATGAGCTCTATGCTGAGTCTCCAGAAAGAACATACTAGTTAGTAATATTTGCAGATTAGAACAGGAAATGGAGAATATTGCATCCAGCAGAAGATAAAATCTGGAGTATGGAGTGCTAATTCTTACTTGGAAGTGAGCTGTGAATTTGGTTATATCTTAACTAATTCTGCAATAACAATTTTTCCTTAATTATTGTACAGAATATATTTTGGCAGCCACGCACATTTAAAAAAGGAAAGAACTATTGTGGAAGGTATCTAGTTCCATGCATTTTATTTAAGACATAACAGATATGAAGAAATACAAAGGTTTTTAAGGATAACCCGTTAAATCACTTTGTTTTTCCTGACACAGAAAACCAGAACTATGATGAACTGGAAAAGAGGAGCAGAAACATGAACAGCACCACTTTTAGTCAGAAGGAAACGGGCTCTTTTGATTCTGAGAAAAGGAAAAGAAGATCTAGTGTCCGTATTTCTGATGATTGTAATGCGCATATTCCAGAAAAATCACTTCTGCTGTCTGTAAGTTACACTTAAGTTTAACGTATGTGTTTGGTACCCGCATGCACACACTCTTCAGTAGCAACATCCAAAATAAAAGAATTCTACTAAGTAGGGTATCTAGGGATACTGTTACACCTGTTGAGGGAAAGTAGTTCAGTGGTGCATCAAGAAGAGTGAGTATATGTACTTCCGTCCACAACATCAGAATATGCTTGTTGTAGCAGAAAGGTTGTGAGATACGAAAGACGGTGTTTCCTTCAGACAGGAGCATGGAGTAGTACAATCTTGGAAATAAGGCATTTAGCTACTTAAGTGAGGCTTCTTTCACAGATGGTATAGACTAATTAGGGACTTCAATACAAAAATTACAAAGTATACCTGGGATTATTGAAATCTTGCAGATGTCATCTTTCTCCCTCCTCAGTCTGTCGTACCCTTCCCTAAAGTTTTATTCTTGTCTTTCTTGAAGATTTGGGGGGGTGGGGTGGGGAGAAAAAAGACTGCGGCAACCAATCAGTAAAGTACAAACTGTGATTTATATTCAAGCATTTGAATACAATAAAGGCATCTCTGTAACCTTCTGATTAAAACCCCACAGAAGTAGGTAGTTGCTGAGTCCTGTTCACCTAGTTGACCAAGCCACACATTTGCAGAGTAATGAACATCACTGGTGCGTGGTCTTTCATCATCAGGCAATGAGAGAGCTGCTAAAAATTCAGAAAAAGTTTCTTGGTCAGTTTCAGTGGGGGTCATAGTAGACTTTTAAAAGGTGGTCCTTCATACCTTCATGTAACAACCTTTGGAATGCGAGGAGGGAGAAATTACTCTGACTTGTGCTCTAAATGCAGCTGCATTAAGCTATAATTATTTTGGCTAGCCCCGTGGCTGAGTCTCAGTGATCACTGAGCTGAACCACCATATATCAAGAAATAAACATATATCCTGTCTGATTCCTGTTTTCTAGAACGAGCAAAGATTGAGTTCAACTAGGTCTCCTGGCCGCAGAACACCCTGTGAGGATGGACAAAGTCACAGACCTAATACAATTCTGTTGCCGGACTGTATTCTGCAGCCATTAGAGAGAGAATATAAAGACACTTCCAACCACAACCACTTGAGGCATGCTCACAGCTGCACAGAGGAACCTGGGTCAGAGTCTCCTTCCAGAAATTTGTCAGCGAAACAGCTTTCTGCCACCAGTGAGGACACGATTTCACCAGGAGTTAGTGCCCTCAGGAAATTAAAGATGGACACATCACAGTATCTGAGCAAGCTGAGGAACAGAATCTGCAGGGGTAATCGGCAACTTGTTTCAGTTGACCCAAGTATGTACTGTGTCTGTGCTGCTGACAATTACTATTGGTACGCCTAGGTACTAGGAGAACTCATGTGTGACTGCCTAGCTGAAACATATGGAACAAAAGATTGAAGACAGAGATCATGCTGTTCGTAATACATTGTGCAGGTTAGAGAACAGTGCCTACTGCCAGTGTCCTCCAATGGAGTGCCGAGGGTATCGTACTGAGAAACAGGATAGAGAGCAGGATTTTCAAATTCCAATCCTTATGGCTATGGAAAATCAAGCTTGTACTTTTAAATTATGCTTAACCTGAGGAAAAAAAAAAATTCTCTCTTTGAAGCAGCTATGTTGTGGCCTGTTTCTTTTAATATTCAAATAATTTTGAGCATCTTGGGTAAAAAGTGTTAATATAGGTACAAAGCAGTACTTGTTGCATACATTCCCATGCACGCAGACGTTGTCTGGTTTGGGCAATGTACTTCTATATTACATGCAGCAAGAGAGAATTGTTTGCTCATCTGAAATCCACAATGAATGAAATATTCGCAAGGATGCATCTTGTAGCATATGTATACTTGTTTTTTCCTCTTTAGTTGTCCTTTCCAGTGATGATGAAGATGTGTCTTCTGAGCCAAAATGCACAGAGCTGCTGCAGGATAAGATCACTGACAATAAAGAAACAGACCAACAGTCTGGCTTCTATTTCTCAGCAAAGCAATTAGAAAACAAGATGGAAAGTCCCACAGAGCAGGTAGTCCAGTTTCTGGCCTATGTGCTGTTATGCCAACCCTTTAATTTATTTCTCCAATGTTTATATTTTTTTCTTGCACGTTAGCACAAAAGTGAAATGTTTAGAGCAGATATGTTTAGTTCCAGCAACCAGCCGTAGCTGCACTAATTTATTTCACAGATAGAATATAGAATATAGAATTCTGGCTACTCTTCAGAAAAGATCTCTGGCTCTGAAGCTTGAGTGTTTTTGCAACATACAATGTATTTCATGTTTTGAAAATAAACATTTGGAAATGTTTAATATTACAAAATGGGAAGGATCAAGTAGTAATCTGAGCTAGAGGTTAACAGCATGAAGATACAGCTGTGAAAAGTTTTTTTTTTTTTTCTACACAATGTTTTTTATATTTATTGTAGTTAGTCAGTAGTTTCTTCTTGTCATCCAGTCCCCTGTTGTAATTCAGTGCAGGGAGAAGCTGAAGGATCTTTGTTGACAGCAGACAGGGATAGGGTAAAGTTCCCTTTCCTGTGTGGCTAGCAGTGGAATTTGAATCTGAAACTAGCCATAAAGGTTGTTGCCCCACTTTGAACTTGGTTAGCCTTGTGCTGCTTGCTTTGACCTGGATTTAAATTGTCTCTACAATCCTGAAACAAGCCAGAAGAGACAATGTTGCCTCTTCTCACAGATGCATTGTTTTTGATCATAAGCATTGAATTGGATTCTGTACCTTTGATATCAAAAGAGGGGTATTTTTTGTTGCTCTCTTGTTTGAGTTTTTACTTGTCTCTAGATTAGTAAAGAGCACAGCTTATGTCTTGCCATTGGGAACTTCAGAGGTGCAGTAAGATACCGTTAGAACATTGTCAGTAATGACTGTAATAACGTTTACAGCTTTTTAATATGGATTTCTCATATGGAAATTGACTTTGGGAGTAAATTCTTAAAAACATAAAGAAAAGATTCCTCAGGTTATAGGAGGGAAGTGTCTCATTTAAATCTTTGTAGTAAATGTACTTTTTTTTCTTTCCCCCCAGTTATTAACAGAACCAACTGAAGATATGTGTCCTGTCAGCTTACCTTCTGGAAGCCCACCTAGAAAACAGATGAACCCAGCATTGGATGTTGAATTTGATAGTCTATACATTGGGAAATTTAAATGGTTATCAACAGGTCCTGCTAGGGTAAGTTGTTCTATTATGGTGATATTTTGAGAATATTAAAAAATTAAATTTCTAGTTAGGCAAAGTTAGTGGTACTTAGGATGGAAGCACTGAGTTTGGAATATTTTTACATCAAATTGCTTTGGCTAAACGATGGGTTGTGTATTCCATTACCTCATATGCCTGGATTGGTATTATTAGAAAAGCTAACTGGGATTTTCTGTGGCCCCAGTTTTCAGAGGTAAAGGTGCTGTATAAATGCTATACTGGAACAGAAATCATACTGAGGAAACTTTTTGCGAGTTCTAACGGAAAATAATGGCCATGTTAGAGTTAATGTCACTTGAGATAAACACCAATTACTTTTCTCAGAAATAGTACAGATACTAAAGTAATCCATAGTGATGAGAGCTCAGATGTATACTATGTGCTGATCTTTCCTTTTAAACAGATAATTGCTTGTTTTGTAACTTCAAAGAGCAGAAAACCAACACTAAAAGCTTTAGTGCATAAGCAACACGCTACTCATAGGGCGTAGAAATACAAGTGAAGGTGTACTTCAAGTGGAGTACCAACTGCAGGAGTTTCAACAGGTCTTTGAGCAGACTCATTCTGTAATTTGCAATTGAAAAATAAATGTTTGAACATGTAAATCTTTTATTTTTGCCTGCAGTAAGACATTTTGGAAACTTGGATTGTAATAATAGCTTCAGCTTTTCGCAAAACAGCAGTTTTGTGCAGCAGTTCTCATGCAGTAATGGAAACATTTCATGGAAATTTCCTAAATTAATATGCCAAAATCATTT
Source organism: Rynchops niger (assembly GCA_013400035.1). Taxonomy (NCBI): domain Eukaryota; kingdom Metazoa; phylum Chordata; class Aves; order Charadriiformes; family Laridae; genus Rynchops; species Rynchops niger. The sequence continues at coordinate 364,570 of VXBH01001752.1, forward strand.
GAGAAGTGAGTTGAAATACTTAGAATCAATGCTTTTAGGTGGAAAGTGAAATTTTTCCTTGGAAAAAATAACTTTGTGCTTACTGTGGTAACGTAAGAGAAATGTCTTTGCTCAATGTATATGACAACCTTATGTCAAAGTGACAATAAAGCATTCTTTGTTTAGCTAAGTCTTCTTAACATAGCAGCAGTGTAAGTGGAAACTTTAAATACTTTAATTCGAAGTTTAATATAAATAGGAAAGTAACACCCCAGCGTTGGACCGTTTATATAGTGTTCCTTAATTCAAATAGTGTAGCTGACAGTCTTTATTATGATGTGCTTACAAATGAGCTGCTTTTGTCCCAAGTTTTTATCAGTTTTTTTTTCTTCTTAAGGAGTCTGTAGGCAGCTCTGCAACTTTCTGCTTATTTCTCAGTACTGACCACCTTTGGAAGTTAATTTGCTGTCAATTAGATTCTGCAGTGTGTATTTTAGGAGTGTTGTTTTCGGTAAAATAGGCAATATTAAGTTCTTAAATTAGGCATATCAGATGTGGCAGTGTTAGGTTAACAGTTGGACTCAATGATCTTAAGGGTCTTTTCCAACCTAAATGATGCTGTATTATTTTCAGTTTATTTGGTTATGTGCAGTTAATTAAAATTCTTGTGTCTTAAACATTTTGTAAAAAGCAAACTCGTTTATATTTTTTGTAATCTTATTTCAGTTTACAACCAAGTATATTATGATCCCATTTCAAGGTAAGAGAATCTTTAGCTTTCTCTAAACTATATCTTTAAAGTATTGCATTAAAATACTCAGTATATATTTATATTATGAATAATTTATTATCTTATTTGCTTTCACAAATACATTAAATGATTTTAAAAATTACAGTTTACAGTAATTAAAAATTACAGTTTAAATAACAGAGTTGGTGTCTGTAAGTGTAAGCATTAATAATTTAGCAGTTTCTTACACTCACAAGGTGAGCTTGTAGTTTTAATGGCCTTGCCTTTAGCATCCCTGCATATGTTAAGTGTTGAACTGTAGTAAATATGACTCTCTGCTTTTGAGGTGCAAATAGGAGTTCATGATTTGCAGTATTTTTTTCTGTATTTGTAGGTATTAACTTGGTTATTCTGAGGAAAAAATAGAATTTTTTTCATGAGGAATTGTGTGTTTAGATGTTTAGCTTTTGGTGTTACAATTTGATAACGTTTTTTACATAGCTTGTTATAGCTAATTTAAGTATTACATTCTCAACACACTTTATGTAATGCCAGGAATAAAATCTACAAGTACTGTTTCAGTACACTCTGATCATACTTACGTCTTAGTATGTAGTTGCTATAACATGTATGATTTTATAGTTACCCATGGCTGTGAAATATATGGTTATTTTAAATTCTGTTTCCTACAGTGGCTCTTAATAAGAATATTGAGCTGACAGTGGATACTCTGGATTTGAGAAGGTTTGGCTTGTGGACAAGTGATGGTGGCTGTTCTTCAAAAGCGATCATTTTCCTTTGGTTGTCTGTGGATTATCTAGAAAAGATTGAAACCCTGTTAGGAAAGTTAGTTATCAGCAAGCCATGTGAGTAATCTCTTTTCCTTTAATGTAATGAAAAGGTCTAATATATGGCATGACAATAAAGCAGTTATTTTACGGTTATGCTTCTGGAATACTGAGGAAAGCCTATAGTTTTTTAAAGATATGTTGGTCAGTTTTGCTTTTCTAAATTGCCTTGCTATACTTGTATTTGGAAGCAAAGTCTAACATAATGTGATTCAAAACCACTGGTACTTTATAAAAAGACCTTGTAACACAGCTCAATTGTAATCTTTGTGAGGAGGCCTTCTAAAACTAGGCTTGTATATAAAGTGTCTTTCCCTTTAAAAGAAATGGGATGTTTTAAGTGTCCTTACTCTTGAGTAACTTATATGCTAGTTGAAAGGCTTGGGAGATAAAAGGCTGATTTGATCTTTGACAAGACTGCCTTGGCCATTGCATTATTACTGGAGAAAACTTCCGCTAAAGGCCGAATGGGCTATTTAGTCTCTAGGGTCTTATGGACTGGCTCTATTTATTTTTCCAGCGTGAAGCTCTGTAAAACCGAATATAACTTTTGCTCAGATATTCAGAGGGGCACAAGCATACGAGGTTTTTACATTAGCAAAATCATTGCAAAATGACATCTAACAAAATGATGATGTCAGAGTTGCCTGTGTGATATTTAACAGTATGTTTACCCTGTGTAATTAGCACCTGCATGAGGAAAAATTATAAGCAATGTTAACTTTACATTAGGATCATGAGTAGTTTGAAGTGAGATACTGAGTGAAATTTTAGCAGTGAGTTACCTTTACTTGATGTGGGTTTATCCAAGTTACTGGTAGCTTCTATAGACACAGCTCCCAGTGAAATGAGTGGAATCCGGGTATGAAGCTGTGAGGAACTTCTTAATCTTAGGTTTATTTATCCTGATTACATTCTTGTTGTAGGAGAAATCTTCAGGAGTTGTTATTAAATTTCTATTCTTGAATGCTTTACATTACTACATATTTACAAAGCATAAATATTTTTAATTGTATGTAGAGAGTTGTTGTAACAAATCCGTGGTGGGTTTACAGACTGTGGAAATAGTTGCGATGGTTCAGCTCTGCCTTCTTAGTGTGTTAATATTAGATGAAAATACATCATGACAGATCTGACAGCCTGAGAGGGGTGAGGCTGCTGCAGCTACTTGTCCCCGGGTCCAACCAGTAGCAAGGCTGAAGATGTAGTCCCAATAGGTAGAGCACACACGTACACGACATATATACATAGCTGGCCACACAGATAACACAGACACACGTGCGCTCATACAAACACAGCACCAACAGCTTTATCCTGCTCCCCTCTCTGGCTGNTTGCTGGCCCTGGATGCCAGTCTCCTCAGCTGCTGGTGCCTGGACATACAAACCACTGAGGTCACTGCCAGTTGCTGGTACAGACTGTCATGCGCATGCAAGCATGCAGCTGGCCAGGACTCCCCTTGTCCCAATAGCTGAGCCCCCTGTGGTCTCATCCTTCAAGATACACAGGCAGTCTCAGAGCCAGAGCTGTCCCTGTGGACCTGCTCACCCCTCTGTCTTCCAGGGCACTTCACCTTTTCACCTTGTATGGCTTGATCTTTGCTAGGAATCGCATGCTCACTTGCACACAGGCACTCACTCCAGTTGCTGCGCTTAGACCCCCATACGCAAACATCGAATAGAGAGTCCCTCACCCAGGAGAGAGTTGGAAAGGAATTTAATAAGAAGACAGGATGCATTGTGCTGATCAATGCACAGGGCGTGGACAGCAAGTGTAATGACCAGCAAAGTATTTAGATGTTAGATGGGACTGGTGTTTTTAATGCCCTTAGCCCTCTATTTTTGCGCACTTGTTTCCCCCCACAATCACTCAAACCCCTCCCTTTGCCTGCCTTTGGTTTCTCCCCTAAACATCCCATAAATAGTCCTGTGCAATCCCAAAATGCTCTTTCCTTGCATCCCACCATGTGTGCCCTATACCACAGCAGCAACCCCTGCTCAGTCCAAAAGGTGCTCTGGCCTTGACTCCTCTAGATGGGTTTCAGGTCTGGACCTTGGGGCTGAGGCTTCCCTTGGACAGACCTGGGAAGGGCCCAGAGCCAGTGTCCCTTCCTCCTAGTCCTTAATACAAGTTCCTGTCCTCCTGTGCACCTCTTGTGCAGGTGGGTCTTTGGTGGGCTGATGGCCACTGTGATAAACCTGGCAGGGTATTATTTGGGCTCCCCCTCTTGCCATTGTCTCTCTGTGCTCCTTTGTGAGTGTGCAGACAAGTTTTTATCATGTAACCTAATAATACCACCCATTCTCTCTTTTCTGCAGCCAAATCTAGTGAATTTGTATTTCTTGAGCTGTCCCAACCACTCACAGATTGGGAAGAAGACAGGCTGACTGAATTGATGACAGATGTGAGCAGGAAGAACAGAGCACCAGATCTCCCTGAGTTTTTGTCTTTGAAGCAAGCGTTACCCTTGTTTAAGGACCTTTCTCCTGAAGAGAGCTCTTTTCTGAGTTCCAGTAAAGATCTACTAAAGCAACGTATGCCAAAAGAGAATAATACCTCACATGCTCGTGAGCCTGCAGTTCAGGTTAGTGAGAAGCTGTTGCTCGATTCGTCACCACCTGTTGGCATTCACATATTCTAGTAAACTTTAGATCAGCCAGTTGCAGAAAATAAGTTCTTTCTTATTTCTAATTCATATTTCTTATTTCATAATTTCTTATTTCTAATCCATAGCTCAAAAAAAAAAAAAAAAGCAGCCATGTTTGTTACTTCTAACAAAGCTTTGCCTGACAAAGGGCAAGGTTTCCAGTAAATTAGGTTGTGTCCACAGAGGGATAGTGTAGAGACCTCATCAGTAAGTGGCAAATACTGAAGCTTTAGGTTCATGGTTGTATGTGCCTAGAACCACAGGGATATCCTGCCCTTGTGGTCTCGAGGGCAACAAATTGAGAGTTAATAAAACAATGAGTGATGGAGTCATTTTTCAGTTGAGCTGGAAGTGAAGGAATGCAGCAGAGGAGGAGCTCTGTATCTTGATTGTTCCAGACACCTCTAGACATTTTTGTGGGGGCTCCACAGCTTGAAATGCTAAATGATTCCTAAGACTGCTGGGGAGATGGGGCTGTGCAAGTTAATGTGTTAGTACATCTGCCTCTGAGGGGTAAATATCTCAACCTAACCCCACACTATTATCACTTCAGTTTGTTCCCATCAGTAAAAATCACAGAGACAACAGATCAATCTGGCTATGAAACTGAGAACTTAAAAATTGAGCCAGCCAGTTCAAATCTGTATGATTTTTAGGCAAATTAAGAACTAGATTTTCAAACGTCCAAGCATACGCAGCTCCTAGTAAGACAGTCTGATACTTGTCTCCATCCTTTCAGGTCCTGTTTCTTCTGCAAAACCATTTTTGTGTCAGTTGGCTGAATAATGCTTAACAGGTTCTAGGGAGAGGTTATGAACAGATGAAGACCTGTCATCATTTTAAAAGGGACATAACTTTTTTATTGTCTGAGCCGTGGCACATTTGCCTAAATACTGATGTTTACATTTCTGCTCTCCAGCAAGATTCTTCTTCAGTGATGTAGTGTACCCCTGTGGGCTTCAGGCTTGTCTTTTGTGTATTCTGTTTTACATATCAAGATGTTTAATGCTTCTTACTACTGTTATTGTTTGGATTTTTCCTGGTAGGAATCAAAACCAAAAGTGGTCAGGCCCAGTTATGCCCTTGCAAATAAGCAGAATAGTGGTTGCTATGCTATCTCTCTGTCCTCGGCACTGAGTGAAGAATGGAAAGAAGTAAGAGAAACCGGAGCAGTTAAGAAGTAAGTATATTCCATATAAATGAGAAGGTGAAAATAAAACAAATTGAATAAACGAGTTACTGGAATAAAGGCCCTGGCTTAGCTACCGTTCTGCCAGTTGATTTGGAAGTGTTGTGTGAATGTAGTTGTTCCTTTTTCCATCCTGGTAGGTAACAGACAAAATGGATATGTTACAGGGACAGAAAATCTCACAGAAATTAGAGAATACCTGAATTGTGACTTCAAGCTCCTATCATGGATGCATCAATGGGAGGATAGGGACCTCATGGCCTCTGTGAGTGTCCATCTAAGTCCATATCACAGCAGAACTATTGCTAACTCAAGCTGAGCTTTTTTTTTAAATCTAAACAATGGTTTTTTTCACTGTTCTGTCACACTCAATCTATTTATAAGTAGTTTGTCATATAATTTACTAGTTAGTACAGGAGCTTGGTTAACAAAAGCAGCAAGACACTCTGAGAGTGCTGACATGCCTCAGTTCTGTCTGCACTAGCCTGTTAGTCCTCATACTTCCAGTACAGCAAACATAAATGAAGTTAATTGCTCTTAAGAACTCTTGCCTTTTGCTGTCACTGTTTTTACTGACTGTATAGCAGTTGATTTTGTTTCTGCAACAGCAAAAATGCTCAGTTCATGGTTCCAGTTAAGTAATACCGTTGTTAATCTAGAACTTTTAAAAATGTATTTTAAATACCAGCTTTAGAAGTAACTTGAGCAGTTTCAAACCACTTACAGTGCATATGGCGCATGGCGTGTAAATCTAAATTTCCTGCTTGGAAATGTGGGAGTTGTTATTGGAGTCGTAATGAGTAGAAAACCAGTGTTCATTCATACCATGTGAGAATATATTCCCTAGTATTTCTTCCCATTTTACGTGTTCATTTATCAGTTACTTTTATGAAAAATAGAAAAACAAGATGAAGGTAAAAAATAATCTCCTTTTCAAAAGTTGTCTTAAAATTTCAGTGTGCGGTAGGGTGCATATTTCTTTTGTAACACTTAACTATTGGAGGAAGAAATGCTAAAGGACTTTTGAATTAGTCGACAGTTCTGAGAACTACCGCTTTTAAAAGGTTTTCTAGAAAATCTTCTACATGTGGGACAGCGATATTAAGAAGGGTGTCATGTAAAAGGTAGTTTGTTGCTGTTATAATATGATTTGTGTTTTCTAGTTTAATTGTTTATCCACCCCCACCTGCAAAAGGAGGACTGGGAGTCACAAGAGAAGACCTGGAGTGCTTAGAATATGGAGAGTTTCTCAATGATGTCATCATTGATTTCTATCTTAAGTAAGTAACAACAGCCTTAATTATTTTCTTCTTGGACTTGAATGTTACAGTAACTAATGTTACTGCTCACTAAATATGACACAATAACTTTAAAAGTAACAGGATGATGAATTTGTAACTTGGGACTTTTTTAAAGCTTTTGTGTATTTTCAGCAGTTTCATTTGTTTCAGTTCATTCTTCTTGCCCTTCTAAAGGGCTGTGATATAATGCAGACAGAATAGCTGGGGGAAAAAAAGCCTCTTGGTTACCTCACAGTGCTGTACAGATTTAAGGAGGCAGGTGAACAAAGTAGAGGGTCTGTGCTAGGTACTTTATTTATTAAGTTTGCATGAAGTGGAGCATCGTCTGCTATTCTGTGCAAGAGCTCAGGAATTCTTCTGATGCACAGCTCCTGCAGAAAGGAACACAGCTAATACTTCTTGAGGAAGTTGTGCTTGGCTTACCTGCTTTATGCCATCCTGATAAAGTTGCTTGTGAAAGTAAGTTTTCCAGAACCAGTGTTGTGGGCCACGATTCCCTAAAGCTGAGGTTTATTTTCCCTGTGCTGACTTAAGCCTAAGCAGAATTCTGTCTCTTTTGAAGGTTGTCCACATGGCTGCGGTAACTGTGAGCAATAGGAAGCCAGTTAAAAGCTCTTTTCTAGAGGTGTGGAAAAGGAAATGTATACCAGAGTGTTCTGATGTGGTTTTACAGCAAAGCTGCTTGTATTTTGCTCTGAACTAGAAATCAGTCGTGGAGCATGGTCCTCTCCATAGCTGTAGCTTTATCTTGCCAGAAAAGGAAGATTTGAATAAAGGAATTTAATGCAGTGATTGCAGGAAACCCCTCTGCTATTTAAACTTTGTTAGACTTCCCACATTCTCAGTTTTCATGATGTGGCAAGCTGTATCATGTATGACTGTGTTGCCCGAGTCATTGTGTGAGGCTGGAGGCACCTTGTGTATGATGATGGCAATTATGAAAGCTTTGGCCTTCTAGGATGACAGAATAAACACTTGAGCTGATGTTTATAGTAAAATGATCAACAGTAAAATCATACAGAATGAGTACCTGTAGAATATTTGTTTTAACTTTCACACACATAACCTGTAGGAGTAAAATGGACAATTTATGGTACTGAACTGTTCTGTGCTTCTTGTATATGCAGGAGTGTAACACTCCATAGGCTTACATTTGCTTAGGTTTTCAAGCCTGTCTTAATTACAAGGGATAGAAACCTAACTCTGAAAATAAATTCAGAAGCATTAATAGTGAAGCACAACTCTCAGATAAAAAATAACTGCATTCTTAGTAGTTGCTTGGCTGTTACATACACTGATGGTGTCCACCCACGTGCATATTGAAAACACAGTAGAGAGAAAAGTTTGGTACGATTAGCAACTGTGAAGGCAACTGATAGTAAGCATAACCTGAGCATGATAAGTCATTAAAATAACTGTACTTTTTTATCAGTAATGGTACTTTCTAGAAAAGGAATTTAATAATTTCCTTCTCTTTTCTTTGGTAGATACCTGTTGTTGGAGAAGGCGCCAAAACATCTTGCTGACCGTGTACACATTTTTAGCAGTTTCTTCTATAAGTGCCTGACCAGGACAGAAAAAAATTCTGAGGGGGATCTCAAAGTTTCGTAAGTTCATTTTCAGTGCCGTTATGACCAGAAATAAGCTATCTATTGATGTCACTTGGAAGTTCTGCAGATCATCACCTAATTAGCACGTAAAATAGTAATCAGTGTTCTCCAAAGGATTAGTGGTTAAATGTAACTCCGAATTTAAGCATGCTGGTGTTTTTTCACTAGAATCTGTGTGTGATTCATGCTGAATATTAATGTAAGTGTTACCACCTTCCTCCAACTTTATCTGAATCTTTACTTCAGACAATTATTTATGTATTTTGAACTTTTTATAATAAACTCAGCATTTTGCAAGGTATGCATCATTTTATGAAATTGCACTTCTAAAAATATTTTTAGATTTACCACATATTTCATTTTACATATTGGTAATAAATTACTGTCCAAAACTTTAGTAAGAAAATTTTCTTATACATCAAGTTTACAAATTTGTTTAACACTTAAGCATGCTGGAATTGCAGAGTTTCACAAAAAGTGTCATTAAGAGCTCAATATCTCTGTATCACTTTGTGTTTCCAACTAAGACTGTATAAATGGTAGGACTATCCCTAGAACACTTTCCATTCCTTCTCAATACGGATGTTTGAGCATGGAGCTTGCCCTGCCACTTCGTCTACAGTGTTATCTGCCAGCAGCTTTCATTCTGTTTTCATCATTCAGCTTATCAAAGCTTTTTCTTTCTCTTTCTCTGAAGTGATTTTTCTTCTGTTATTCACGAAGTCCCCAGGTTTTTCATTCTACTGGCAGATGAGGCCACCTGCACAAAGAGGTGTGCCATCTTGTTTGTGTTATTGTCACTGCTGGCTCAAAGCTATGTTAAAGGAGGAAAAAAGGAAAATACTAAATTCTTTAGTATTTTCAAAGATTTCTCAAAAATTCAAGAAGCTGTGCTTGAGAGAATGTCTTCCATCATTCTAATGTCTCCTGACCCTGAATCTTCTGAGGTGGAGACAAAATTATCCATGTTAAGAATGCTGTTGTATCTTGATCTGATTCCTTTTATAAGGATGGATTGTCCATAACCTTCTTGAGGAACCAGAATGGCACTTTTAATTCACCACATTTCAAGCACTGTATCTGCTCCAGATCAGGAGGTATCTCTGGAAATTTTAGTTTTGTATTTGGGCTTAGAAGACTTACCTGGTGATTATGGGTAGTTTTGGTTTTGTTTGTTTCTGTGGGTTTTTTTTTTTCTTTTTTTTTTTTTTGATAAATGGATAGTGGAAAGTTGGTCTCCATAGTGTCGTATCTCAATTGATACAGCTACTTAACTTAAGGACCCTTTGCTTCTCTTTCTTCGCACTGCTTAGGCAGTAGATTGGGAAAGCTCCTTTCCCCTTCTAAGTTCCCAGTGCTTCTAGAGTCATGTAGCAGGGGAAGTTTGCAGCAAGTCTCCACTTAATGCTGGCCCATCGAGAGTCCCACAGTAGCTTGTTTTTCCATTCCTCTCTCCTTTTCTCCCGTTCTTCCTACACTGAAGTTATGTTTCTTGATCACAGATGAGGATGGAATTGGAATGCTATTGGAATGCTGTTTCTATTAGGGATGTCTCCTGGGTAGAGTGAATTTTGCTTTCAGATCATATTGGAGCAAAGTTTTATGAGCTGTTGGTTTCTATTTCAACTTGTGCAAACTAAGAAAGCTGAAAATCTAAATGTAGGTTTCTTCTCAGATTTTTCTTATTCTCCTAGTATCCTGTCCTCATGCTTTATGTCTCTAGGACTGAAAATTAAATGTGCTCCAGCATTTAAAGCTCGGGACTGGAGGGAATCTATGACTCTATGCAAGGCAGTTAGCTTTTTCCTTCAAAAGATAAGGTTGTTTAGACAGGCCTTCAAAAGTGGTATTGTGAAGTTTAATTTATGGATGTTTGTATATTGCTATAGGTCTGTTTTTACATTGGGTGGTGTTTAGGTGAGATCTTTGCATTTAGTGTAGTAAATAATAATTACTGGACAAATAACTGCAAGAAATCCTTTCAAATCTATGGATGATTTTGTGTAGAAGAGTTTAAGATAGTTCAGAAATGACTTGTTAGCCATGTGGCCCCAATGGTGTGCTGATATATATATATTTTTTTTCTCTGTTGGGAAAATTTCAAGAGTAAATGAAAAACCCATTGAGGGATTGGGAAGATGTAGGAGTACTAATCCCTATACCTTGCTTTAACTAAAAAGCACAAATCTGAACAACAGTTGTCATTTGGTTTCTGCAGAGCAGCACAGAGAAGACATAGAAGAGTAAGAACATGGACTCGTCATATAAATATCTTCAGTAAAGATTATATCTTTGTGCCTGTGAATGAGGAGTAAGTATATGTTTTAGACACCTTTCCTGATATTTTAATATTTTAACGTTGTGGTGATAAAAAGATTTATGGCTGTAAGTTTGGATTATCAGAAATGAACACATTAGCTTTTGATAAAGTGTGAGGAATGAGTAATTTTGAAGTCTCTTCAAAAGTTAAACTTTTTATTTAGCCATCTTCAGTGAACTTTGCATCTTTGTTTTTTGCTTTACTGTTGCTTTTATGTATTCTTCAAAATATTTTGTGTGTCATTATGATGATTCCTGTGCACTTAAGTAATATTACTACAAAGAAATCCCAGTAATTCATAGTGTTAATTGATCAGGAGTAGTACTTCCATGGTTCTGTACCTTTGCCTGGTTGAATAACTGACCTGCACTTCAGTAAAACTGAATAGTCATCGGAGTTACATATGCAAAACAGCTGCAGAAAAAGATAAGGCCATACCCTCAGCTCTATTCAAAACTGGAATTACCATCACAGATTATTTTATTACACTTTTTTTACACTGTGATATGGGTGGTGAGACACTGATATATTGCTGTAGTGGATTTATTGGGTTTTTGTAAAGGAATTGATACTTATTTTTTTGCTGTTATGCCACAGTGCAAAGTGAAAAACGAGTGAGAGGATTAGTAGGAGATGTCACGAAGGAACGTGGCGACGATGGTTATGTGTCACAGAACAGTTGTCCATGAGCTCTCAATGTTATAAGAACTTCTCATATCCTTTTCAGAACCAAATGTTATACAATTCTGACATTTTTGCCTCCCTCTCTTCCCACTGCTGGGCAGGTCCCATTGGTATATGGCAGTTATCTGTTTTCCATGGTTAGAAGAACCTGTGTATGAGGAGTGTCCCCCTCAGGATTCATTATATCCCCAGCCTCATCTGTCTCCACTTTGGTCAGAGAGTGAGAACACTAGAACTCGTTCAGTGTTGGCCTTTCCTGGTAACTGCACGGATGAAGAAGAAATGGATGCTAACAGAAGTTTATTCTCAAAAGGTTGGTAATCTAGAAGAAAATTATGTCAAGCCATATACAGTTCTAGCAGTGCCTCAGTCCTTGGAGGAGAGATCTGATGTCTTAAAAAAGTATCTTTGATGTTAAGATTGATGTAATATGTTTTTGTATTACCCTGCATAGCAAGCACTGCACTGCATTCTTATTGTCTGCAACTCTGTGAAATACTGTAAGGGAAATGTAAAATCAGTAGCTCAGATCCCACCATGAGTGGGAGGTTCTTGGATTTCAGTAAGAATTTTATCAGAAAAGAAGGCCCTCAGTAACTCTGCTGTTTGAACATTGAGAATGGAAGCAAAATTAGTTTATACTGCACTATTGTATTTTGAATAAGAATAATCATGAATCTGTTTCTGATTCTGAATCAGAATAAAAGCCTTTTTAATTTGTTCTTTTGTACTAGGTGGCAATGAAATTGCTGATTCTGCTTCAGTCCTGGATTCAGGTATTTCTAAAGTAAGTGCCTTTATGTACTGACAGAGGAAACATATATTACTCTATTTCTGAAGGCTCTGAGATTTGACCAAGTGATTTTGCATCATCTTTTTTTGCAGCAGCTGTCGATGTTTGTAGGGCCTGTAGCATGACTGGAAGTCCTCATTTGCCTACCTGTATTGCCTATGTTGTGCTATCATGCGTTGTTAAAAATTATTTATCAATTTCTCCCTTTCTGAAATGGGAGCCTCTTGGCTCTACCCTTAAATCTATGAAGACATTTGAGTTTATAATTGTTGTAGGGTTTTTTAAAGGTTATTTTTATTTTCTCTTCTCCCAGATCTCCTTAAGTAATTCCGAAAGGCAGATTTGTAAAAGGTATGTTTCTGTTTCATACTAATATTGTATCGTTAAATTATACTAAGAAATGTGCCGTCATTCGGTGATTTGTCATAAAGCCACAATTGTAGGAACTTGTCTATTTTTTTCCATGTTTGTTCAGATATGAATGCTCTTGTTAATCTGTATTCAAACAAAATGTTTGCTTCATTAGTATTGGTAATGAAAGACTACAGTGATGTTTTTTGTTTTTTGTTTTTTTGTTGTTGTTGTGTACAGGCCTTGTATACTCATCTTAGATTCTTTGAAAGCTGGTTCTGTGCAGAAAACCGTTCAGGTTTTGAGAGAGTAAGTAACTATAGTTTCTATTTATTATAAAGACATGCTGCCTGGCATATTTCTATGTTCAAAATACTTTTCTCTATAAAGGTGTAGATTTCTAACGCTAAAGGAAAATCCATAAAGAGCCATGACAAAGAAAATTGTAATAGCAATATGGAGGCTTGGGTGAAAAGCCTGTCTTTGTTCTGCAGCCCAGATATGGAGAAATTGTGAAGTGGGAGGTATTTTTGAAATTTTTTAAAAAAATAAATAATTAAAAGTAGAGGGGGTGTCTGGGTTTTTTGGGTTTTTTTTTATCGCATCCAGTTCAGTAACGGTGGGTGTTTTTAAGGGTAGAAAACCAGATTATTTAAAATGAATACTTCGAAATTTAAATTTTTTTTTTTTCCAAAGGACTGTTCATTTTTTTTGATGGCGCTTACAGAATTACAATGTTAAATTCACTCCTATGTGCAAAGAGTAGAAATTACACTGAAGCTTTCTAAAAGCTTCATGTGTCAGTATAGTTGTATCAGAATAGTATTATTTGTTTTGAAAAGTGAGAATAAAAATATATTCAATATTTTATGTGGTAAGTGTGTAAGTATTGGAAGAATGTCTTCAAAATTCCACTACTTTTACATGCTCATAACGACTTTAACATCTATTAACAACTTTTTAAAAAGTTGCTAATATTAAATATTTGAAGCCAAATAGAATTGTTCTTTTTGTTCTCTGTTGTATTTGCTTCACTGAAAGGAACAACAATCTGTAAACCAAATAGTACATCCTTCTTGTAAAAGTAAATTCTTCAAAATACTATGTGAGGGATAGACGAGACTCAGAAATTTTTATTAAATCTTTTTTCTGCATAGAGAGGCCTCCCCACTATATGTGTTTTGGAAAAGTGAAATAGCAATTTTTTTTTAAATTTTTTTCTTTAAATCTCTGTGGGATGTATTAACTTAGTGCTCTATTCTTTGAGCACAAGAATAATAGAAAAGCCTGATAACAAATAAGTCATAATCATTAAAGAAGTGACCCTTTAAGGTTTTTAACAAGTCTTTATGTGCCTTGTACCCTCATAGGTTGCAAGAGTCATATTGGTGCAATTGTAAATGAAGTTGTTTGTAAGGTGGATTCTAAGGGGGTTTTTTTTAATGGTTTGCTTAGGTTAGAAAACCACTGCTGGCCACTTAGGATTAAACCAGGAAAAACACCTGTGTGATAGCTAGGAAAGATTACTTGAGTTCTTCCTTTAGTTAAGGTTTAAAAATGTCCTGGTGTCCTGATAATTTGAAGAAACTCAGCACAAATAACTGTTGTTTTTTGAATAACATCATGCATCTTTCTGTTTTGTATATTGCGTGTTATGTGGGAGAAATGCCTCTGAGTGTGATAGAATATTGGTTAGTGGAAACTGTTGTTCCTTGTATGAATTTCTTTGACAGATTCAGTGAAAGAAATTGGTTAAAGCTATTTTAGCTTTTTGTCCAGCAACAGAACAATATTGAGTAGTATTCCAAAATGCATTGTGCATTTCTCAAGTATTTAATCTGTTTGCTTTCTTTTGTAGGTACCTTGAAGCAGAATGGGAAGCTAAACGAAAAACTTATCGAGAATTTAATAAATCAACAATGATTGACCTGTGTCCCAGAGTGCCTAAACAAGATAACAGCAGTGATTGTGGGGTCTATTTGCTGCAATACGTGGAAAGCTTCTTCCAGGTACAAATGTAAACTACCCTCCCCTTTCCCTAAAATCACCTTAAACTCAAAAAAAACTGTTTCTGAGGGAAATAGCCAGACACAAAAGCTTGTGATGGTCAGCCTCAAAAGGGGTAAAGTCATTTGAGGAAGAGATAAACCCCATTCTTCAGGTAGTGGCAGGGCTCTTTGTATCTGGAGCACAGTTTCTCATCTGTGTTTGTTGGCAAACATTTCTGACCTTGTAGTTTAATGTTGTTTTTACACTGACACATTCAGTATCCCTAAATATTTGGATGTGTTTGGAGTCTATTTAGTTTACACGTTGCTGGCCAACGGATGTTACAAAAGCATCTGTTTTGTGCATCTCTTCTTGTAGCCTCTAAAACTTTGATCAGCTTGTGCATTGGCCTTTGAGTGGCTCTGCAGGCTCCAGCTTCTGCAGAGAGGAAGGGGGGAATCCTTAAAAGCCAATGCACAGAGCTAAGGGAGCCTCTCTTTCCTGTTCAGCACATACCCTTAAACATCTGCAGATGCTGGGCTTCAAACACTCTCTTTTAGGGTGTCCCCAACTCTTCCAGTGATCAGTGCACTGCCCTTTTGCTCTGGCCTTTGAATGGCTCCGCTTGTTTGATGCTTATACATGTGCTCCACGTTCTTTCTGAGAGTCCTGTGCATGGAAGGTCTCGTGTAGGGCCTTGGCCAGTGGACAGATTTATCTTCTGTGGTAGAACAGATCATTATTCCAAAGCGCATGTACACTAATGCACACAGCGTGGGGAATAAATGTGAGGAATTAGAGATCTGTGTGCAGTTGCAGGACTATGATCTTGTTGAGATCACAGGGATGTGGTGGGATAGCTCAAATGACTGGAGTGCTGTGATGGATGGATACAAGCTCTTCAGGAAGGACAGGCTGAGAAGATGAGGAGGTAGAGTTGTCCTTTATGTAAGAGAGCAGCTGGAATGCATGGAGCTCTGCCTAGGGTTGAATGAGGACCCAACCGAGAGCTTACGGGTAGTGATTAAAGAGCAGACTAATATGGGTGACGTAGTAGTGGGCATGTGCTGTAGGCCACCTGATCAGGAAGAACAAGAGGACAGGGCCTTCTATGGACAGCTAGAAGGAGCCTCACTTTCACAGGCCCTGGTCCCTGTGGGGAACTTTAATGACACTGACAGATGCTGGAGGGACAACACAGAAGGACATAAGCAATCCAGGAGTTTCCTGGAGGGCATCAACGACAGCTTTCTGACCCAAGTGTTAGAGGAGCCAGTGAGGAGAGGTGCTGTGCTGCACCGCATACTCACAAGCAAGGCTGCAGTGACCATAAGATGGTGGAGTTCAGGATCACGAGAGGAAGAAGCAGGGCAAAAAGCAAGATCGCAAGCCTGGACTTTGGCCTCTTCAGGGATCTGTGTGGAAGAGTTCAAACAAGCAGGAAGTCAAGCAAAGATGCCAGGAGGGCTGCATGGATGGAGGAGCAGCTCCTGGCAAAACTGAAACATAAAAAGGAAGTATTCAGAAAGCAGAAGCAGGGACAGTTAACCTGGGAGGAATACAGAGATATTGTCCAGGCATGCAGGGACATAATTCGGAAAGCCAAACCCAACTGGAGGTTAATCTGGTGAGGAATGTCAAAGGCAACAGGGGCTTCTATAATTATGCCCAATGACACGACAAGAGACAATGGATACAAAGTAGGTTCCTCTGAACATAAGGAAATGTTGGTTGTTTCTTTTTTTTTACTGTGCGGGCGACCAAGTGCTGGTACGGTTTGCCCAAAGAGATTGTGGAGTGTCCCTCCTTGGAGATACTAAAAAGCTGTCTGGACACGGTCCTGGCAACCAGCTCTAGGATGCCCAGCTTGAGCAGTGCGGTTGAACCAGATGACCTCCAGAAATTCCTTCAATCCTCAACCATTCTGTGATTCCATAATAGATGAGTTGAGCTCTTGTGCAGGTGGGAAATAAAACTTTACCAATGCTTTTGAACTGTCCATTCTCTAACAGTGGGGTCATGTTCTACTTGCAGAAGCAAGACCAGGACAGGGTGGTTGTAATTTGTCCTAAACATACCCCAGGTCTCATAGACTGCTAATCATCATGTGTTTTTCACTTTGCTATTTCAATTTATCATGCACTACTTTATGCAAAGGAAAGAGAAGGAAAATACAAGCACGGTGAAAGAATGAAGAGGGAAAGAGGAGAAGAATTTACTTTGGCAAATCAGATGTGGTGGTGTGGTCTTACTGCTAAAGCTGCCAGCATCTCTCAGCCATTTCAGTTTGCTCTCCTCTTTTGTTTTGAATTCTCCCCCTCTTCATGTCCTGCTAAAACTGTTAACAGTGTTCTTGATTCTTTGTTGTCTTCTATCAGACAGACCAGCTCATGACAGAAAAACACATGCCTTAGGCAACAAAACCTCCTTATGCTTAACTGGTGTATGCTTTATCCTTCCCTGTAGTGTGGTTGTCCGTGTGTGTTTTGTGGCTGAAGTGCATCTGTTCCTTCTTAGATATCAAGGGTATGTCTGATTGAATGTCTTGAATGTGTGCACATATGCGATTACCATGGAGGAACTGGAATTTGACTTGTCACTGTCTCATGGAAACTTGTTTGTGCCTCCTTGGTCTCATCAGTAATAAAATGGTTTGAAATTTTTTTTGAAGGTTGCTTTAGGAAATTCATGCTGTAAGTACTCCTTTTTCTATTACCAGAATCCCATTGTTAACTTTGAACAGCCACTGCATCTGGACAAGTGGTTCCCTCGTCAGCTGATCAGAAGCAAAAGAGAAGAAATTCGAGACCTGATCTTGCAACTGCACTTTCAACAGCATAGTGGCAGCAGCAGCTAATGAATCTAATAAGCCCGACCTGGCAAAGAACATTGCTGGATAAAGTAACTGGAACTCTGCTTAGCAGGATTTGAGCTCTTTCTGCCTTGCAAGGAAGGAAAAAAAAAAAAAAAAAAGAGCCAGAAGAAGTATTTTGTTTGTTCAGTCTTTATTTATTTAAAGATTTTTTGTTTCATTTGGGTTGTGTGGTCATAGAATGCAGTTATGAGGGGAAAGGAGAAGGTTGTAGATAAAAGTGTAAATATTTAAGTTAAGGCTAATACAGGTAGCTTGCTAATTGATTCTTTACTTGGAATACGGAAGCTACACCCCTGTGTGCTGCAAGGGTGTAAAAATATTTTAGTCTTTTGGAGCCTGTTCCTTACAAATCAATATAAACATGGATGATTATGTAGGGGTCAGGCCTGAAGACAGGATTTTGACCCTATGCTGTGTCTCTTTCAATTTTGCAGCTCATACAGATAGAATAAATACTATGTATTGTTTTAATTTAAGGATCTAATACTGACTCTCTTTAGAGATGTATTTTTGTTTTGTTTCTGATTATATACAGAAGACATCTGCATGTGTTGGAAAATTCTGCCAAGATTTGTGGCTGCTGAGTTTTGATATATTTTTTTTAATTTTTTTTTCCCTCCCTAACATTTTCATCATAAAAATTTATTTCCATGAGTGGAATGACATTTGCTTTAGAATGACCATTGAAATCTTTTGAAGTCAACACTGGATTTTTTTCAAGTATTTTTTTGTTATTTTCTTATCAGATTTAAGAAGAAATCTTGCTCTCAAAGTGCATGCCAATGCAATACATGTAGGCAGTAGATTTTTAATCCTATTTGCCTTATTTTTGGGACTTATACCTGCGAATCTAATGGGATCACTTGCATTAGAAAGGCAAGCAGGTTGTGGCTCAACAGCCTCAAAAGTTTGAGGAGTTTTGCTAAAATAATACCATTTTAATTCAAAAAGGTCATTATGTTATATAAAATATATCTCTAAGATATGTAATTTAGATATAAGACAAACAAGATTTATACTTTGCTCAGGAGAATTGAGTAAAGATGCCCAAATATTTGAGTGTTTGAACTCGGACTTGATTTGGTAAACTAGCACAAGTCTATTGTTGTTTTAAAACATATTTATGTAGTTTTTCTTTAAACAGTGATCACATAAAACTTCAATAACATTTTGCCATGTGCATACTTTTCTTATGTAGTTACAGCACGATAGAAGGTGATTGTTTTAAGAGGATGTTTTCTCCTGTTCTTCACTGTAAGTAGACTTAAGTGTGATCACGCCCTTCAGAAGGACCATCTGTCAGATAACCACCAAAACCACCTGTGTCATAAACCTGTCTACAAACCCAGAGCTCCAAGCTGGAAGTAGGCTAGAGAGTTAAAATAAAAATTGAGGGCAACCCAAAGATGTGAACATTTTTATGGCATTGCAGGATTCTCAGGGCCCCTTCCCTCAAGACAACTATGAAACCTGGCATTTGGAAAATCCAGTTACCACTTCAGGTTCTGTACAGTCATCCAAAACAATCCCCCACAATTGTTTCTCAAACCAGGCAGCATTCTTTCCGGAGAAGAGAGGCAATTTTAAAACAAAATTATTTGCCCAGCGCAATTACCTTCTGTATAGCTGTGAGCAGCCTAGTGCAATTACTGTGTGGTTTTTGTCTTTGTTTCTACTTTAATTCTGTAGTTTGTCACTAACCCCCCACCAACATTTGCACCCCTCATCCCAGAGGTTTTGTGGCTTTCGTCACCTAAGTCACATCATCAGCATTACTTACAGGGATAATCTGTGTATTTATTGTAAGACAGATGAAAGATGAAATGCAGAAACGTGTGCCCTTTCTCTGCACCTTTTTCATTGATGCCTATTTTCAATATTCCCTTATGACGAATAGTTTGAGCTTTTTCTTATGGTAAAGTTAGTTTTTATCTTAAAGTAATTTTTCTTTTTTAAATTGACTGGTTTATAGATACTTAAAAGCAGAAGTCATGTATAAAATTTTCTAGATTGGTTTTATAACATTAAAAGATTGCCTTTGTAGATTTGTTAGATATGTGCTAATGCCAGTACTTTTGATATTAAACTTATCTCCAGAAGTTGCTGAATGTGATTGTTACCATTCTTTTCCCAGCTGCCACAAGTAGCCAGTGAGCTAAGTGTAAGATAGGCCGTCTTCCATCTTACTGCTTTTAAGGCATATACACAGTATGTCTCTCTTAACCCAAATGTGTATCAAAGTGATTATTTGTACTCCACTCCTTAGAAAGGCATGCAGCTAGTTCACAGCGTCTTGTGGCAAGCGAGGCTGCTTTTTGACTCAAGAGCCTTACAGTCATTTTCTGTAGTCAGGCTAACAGCCTTGACAGCCTGACTGACTAGCCTGGGGAATACCTGGGTCCACCAGCCGCAACACACCCCATTCCAGCCATTTGCATTTAACAGGTATGTGGTGAATGCTAGGAAGTGTCTGTGGAAAAAGTTACACTCCAGGTACCTTTGTGCTTCCTTTTTAGTTGCTAGAACTCCACAAAGATAGGTTTGAGCACGTATAAGGCGCCAGACTGACTTCAGGGACCTTTTTGTACGTCTCCTGCATCTCCATTTCCTGTATGAATTCCTGCTTAACTGAAATGGAGTGGTGTGATGCTTTGGTTTCAAGGCAATAAATTGTACTCAAAACATTAAATGTAGCTATCAGTTTCTTTTAACAGAAACTCCTACATTCTGGCTATGTGGGACTGGAAACTGGCTTCCATGAAGAAATATGAGTTATGGAGATCCATTTAAGGTAATGTTGACAAGTATGACACAAGACACAAGGTGGAAGAGAATTAATTTGTAGGAATTAAATCCTCCAGGAAAAATTTAAAAAATACCCTAGTTATCATCAAGAACTGGAGAAGTGAATCATGAAACTGAAGCGTACTTCTTAAAAATTATCTGTGTTTTTCCTCTGGAGTTGCAGGCAAAGATTCATTGCAGTTCATCTGCTCTTTCTGGGACTTGGCTCCTAGAATTTAACCCTGAAATGAGCTTACTGTACCCTTTAAGTACTACACCTTACAAAATATTAAAGACTTAAAAGCCAGAGTAGTGACACTTTTATCTTGGTTATAACAGGGAAGCAGAATATCGTTTCTGGCAACGCTCCCACCGAAAAAGACTCTGGTTTCTAGGTGGAAAAGCAGGAATTGTAGAATGAGACTTGAAAGGTCTCAGGATTAAAAAAGTTTCTATTAGTGGTCGCATAAAACCAAGACCAAGGGCAATAATTCTGTCCAACCAAACTGAAGCTGGAAACACTGTTGATGAAGTTGATGAAGCACAGGCACCGGGATCATCTTTGACTATTGAACAAGGTAAGAAAAACTTATCAACAGTTCAGAAAAGGAGGAATGCTGAGAGTAGGCTTACGTTACAAGGACAGAGTAGATAATGAAGCGTTAGATTAATTAGGTTGACCTCACTTCCTGATTTTTTCTGCTCCAAATACTTTACAGTACTACATGAGGAAAGGGGTGGCAGTACGACAGGCTATGGTGGGTCGAATTTGCTCAGCTGGAAGGCTAAACAGCCTCAGATCTTGCTTATTCTTGGGAGCTGGTTCACCAGAGAACTCTCCAGAAGCACAAGCAAAAAGTGATTAACCGTGAAATGCATGGCAATGGCAACCACAGAAACTGAACAAGTGAAAATATTTAATTTAAGCTAATTTTCTCAGCTAAACTGATTGGGAATTTGTTGCTGAGTCCTGTCAAATGCCATGAAGTCAGTTGCTGGAGGCCAGTCCCAGGAGACAATTTATAATATTGGTATTAAGCCCTGTGAGCTTGGAGATAGGGACTACCTGCCATCATATGGCTCTTCATTAGAAGCATTTTCTTAAGGTGTACCTTTATTCGGCATTATTAGAGATGAGTGGCTTTAGCTTTTGGAATAAACTGCATTTGAAAACAATTAGAAGAGTATGTGCGCTGTAGCAGAATTTCAGTGACTGTTAGTAGAGAGCTGTAATTCAGTTCAATCATATCCGCTATATGAAAGTGCATGTCCTTTCTTTTCAGAAATACAAATTGTCAGAATTTGGTTTTTTTTTTTTTTTTGGAGGTACTGATGTGAGTATGTTAAGTCACTAGGATTATAATTCCTCCTTTTCCCCTAGCAAGAATATACTTTTCCTAAGTACTTCTGAACAGATACAATATGGCTGCTGGAAATGAAGAACTGTGCATCTTATGATGCAAAGTGTTACTGTAAAGGCTTTAGTTAAATCAAGGAAGGCGTTAGTTTTCCAAAATAACCTTGCAAAATTATTGCAAGAGTTGAGAAACTTTTAATGATGATTGTGGTTTTAGTTACAGGTTTTGCTATCATAAGTTTAGGAGATTTACAGGTGTTGTAAATCTAAACGTCAGTGCTGAAATCAGTGTTGAATTTAAAATTGATTGTTTGAACTAATATTAATAAAGTTTAATTTAAATGTTTAAAATATTTTGTCACATGAAGCTGACATAGCCATTCCATGGGGGGGGGATTGACAGCTATAAAGCAGGTAGTTTTTATACTATTCATATGCTGCATGCCTTTGAGTACTTTGCTGATGAAAAAACTAGCAATGCTGTAAATCTGAAAACTCTCCAGGAAAACTGTTAATTTGGTTTCATACTCTTACTGAAGCACATGTATTCTGAGAATTCCCTCTAAAAGAATTAGTTGTCATGCCTTCTTGAGGTAAATTAGCCTTTGCCTTTATAAGCATGTACAGTATTTCTAATTTTGATTCCTTTGTATTTTTGCAGGGTAATGCAAAGGATTAAAACAAAAAAGGCTGGTCTGTGTTGCTGAATCCAGGATTGTAATAAAGGCTCCCGAGCTGGCCTCAAAAATTGCTCTGTCTTCCTAGGGATGCTGAACAGGACTTCGAAACAGTTTATGAGCGCCAGTGCAATGTTGTTCCTGTGCTTCCTGTCATCAGGACCGTTCAGTTTATGGCTCTGGTGGGGTGCGTGGCACTAGGTGCTGCTGCCGGTATTGTAGTTAGCTTGACAGAGCCAGCCTAGGTGAACAGCACTGGTTTGATAGATCCAAAACGTTTGATTCTAAAAAAACTGTTTGGGGGTGTTATAGCAGCTCAGTGGTTTAACTTTAGTCGTTTTGTGGAAAAAAATCAAGGAAAATATGTTGTTGTTTTCAAAAGTATCTACTAGAGTCTGTTAGATGTCAGAAGACGGAGCCTAAAAACAAAGGTGTTTTTATTTGATTCCTGTGAATGTCCTGTGTGTAATATCAGGAATTACCAGTGTCATCTGAGTTGCTGGAGATCAGCAGAGCAGTTAGAAGAGGGGAGTCAGCACTGTATACCTCAGGAGCAATGTGTAAATGCTCTGCAGGCTGTTGTCTGGGAAGCCTTGGGAATCCAGCTTTAAAATATTTATGCAAAACCGCCAGCAAAAATAGTCACTTCAGACAAACCAGCAGTTTTCTCAGACTGATCCAAATGCAGTAACCAGCAAGTCCGGAGTTGACGCCACCCAGGAGACAGCCCTGACGGGGTTTTTCTAGTTTTCCGAATGCAGCCTGACATTTCATTTCAGGGCTGCTTCCATACGCGTTTCCACAATGAGCTGACCCTGGACAGGAGGGGAGAGGAGATTGCTGCTGCTTTCCGGCACTCTGTCCTTTCTGCAGTTCTTCTTAGCTGATCACCACTTTGGGTATCTGTACTCATTTGTTCCTACTGCTTATGTTGGATAATACCCGAACAGAGATGAAAGAATCCCAGCTCACCCTGGTGTTGTCTTTAAGAGAAACCCCTCTTCTGGGATGTGAGGGACGACGGTATAACAGCGTAAGATTTTCTTTAGCAGAGGCTCGGGCGGCAGAGCTGAATAAGCTCTGTCACCAGAAGAAACAATGCTATAGAAAGATTGCTTCGGTATTAGCTACATATGCATCAGTGTTTAAGCAAGTCAGTGCATTTTTAGACATATAAATTTGTAAAAGGACAAGACGAAACACACTGGGACCTTCCACTGGAGACTAGTGTGTCCCCTTTGAAGTTTTATTGTCAGCATGATTTTAAAAAAGGGCAGAAACTGAAGGGCCAATGAAAAAACATGGTTAATTAAATGTGAAAGGCGCTGTCCTTGTTTGGACTGTCTGTTAATGGTATGACAAGCTCTGGTAAAGAGCTTAGCTGGCCAGATTAAAATTAAAAAATTGTCTCAGTCCATCTGCTAGCTCCAAGGAGTTTACTTCCATCACCTTTACTTGTTTCTTCGCTGAAGCGGAATACTGTCTTTGAAAAGAACGTTCCCAGGATGTCTTGGTTGACTTTTTTTACCTAATGTTTTTTCCAAAGATATGTGACGTCAAGGCATTTTCAAGAAGGGCAATGCGTTTGGTTAGTTCAAGGATACGTTAAAGACAACAGCTCTTTTGCTAAAAGGGATTTTCTTTATTTTTCCTTGCATTTTTTTTAATCTATCTTTTACACAAATAAGTATGTTTGGCTTCATTTGGAAAATGTTTCTTTGCCTTCCGGTTTTGGGAGTGATTAAAGGCGATCTTCAAATAGTTGCAGGTAATACAGACAACTTATTCATATTCTTCCTTTCAAAGTTTACCCATGGCAGCGTGTAGAAATAAAAATACCTCTCTGTTTTAATTATAACAAAGGGTGCTAATCTGTGCCATGATACCAGTGTAAATACGGAATACTTAGAGTGATTTCCAGAAGGTATTACTGTACATTTGTGTTGTTTTGAGTGTAGAATGTTAGCTACAGGAGGCAAGTTTTCCCGGCTTTGAGAGACGTTAATTACTGATAAATGTTTTACTTGGTGATTTTTCATTAATAATTTTGTATTAAATATTAAAAAGTGAGATTCTGTCCTCTGCTTATGCACACTGAAGATGTGTCAGTTCGGGTAAAGAGTGGGCTTTTGCCTTAGTGACCTTTTCTGATGTTCCCTTCTCCCTGTGATGTACCATCCCTGGTGGTGGTCGTCTGCAGTAGACCTGACTATTAGTATTTCATCAAAATAACCATGTTTTTCATCTTTCAGTCATCGAAGTCAAAGGTCCTATTGACTTTGAAGTTGCAGAATAAACTCGTAATCTGTGGGATGAAAAATGCCATACACTTATTACTGTTCTTTCTCAAGTAAATGATTCATTGTGACTCTTCTTCAGTCGTGTTTTCTCAGGAAAAAGTTGAAAGAAGAAAGTTGAATTAACTCATTTCAGATCAGCTGACTGTGGAGAATAGAGAATTAGACTGTCAGACTAAAATCAAATAGACACATTCTCCCTTCAGCTGTAAAGTTTCCTCTAGAGTGATGTGGAACAACTGAAATAAGAGGGGAATTAAAACAAACAAACAAAACAAACAAAAAAAAAAACCCCTCTAAAGCTGATGAGCCCTTTTTTTCCCTTTTCTTTTTTTCCTTGCTCCAGTTGTGTAGGTTCTCGTGGTGGTGAAAGGTCTACTTGCTAGCTGTTAATTCAAGCAGCTTTCTTGTTGCAAGGGATATAAATGTTTCTTGTGGAAAGAAAATATGGAATAAGGGGACTCATTAGTTAATTACTTATTCAGTTCCTGGCCCTGAAAGTTTTTAAGTACATGTTTATTCACAAATATAGTCCCATTGATTTAAGCCAAATCACAGAAGGGAAGTTAAAGATAAAACATTAGCATTCAAAAGGTTAGGGCTTTAAGTTACATTAACATTTGATGGGATGTTGTGAAGACATTAAGGTTATTTATAACAGTACAGTCGTACAGACAGGTTTTGTTAACAGAAAAAAAGCACAGTTACGTCCTTCAGAGAGCAGAGCAATGGCATTAAGATACATATGATTGCATCACTGTCTCATCTGAGAAATTTATGTGTGATTTTAATTTTACAGCAGAAGGTTATTCAGCTACAGGAGGAGGAGAGGCGAAAGGTGGTTCACCAGCCCCTCAGCTCAGTGGCCGGAAGTTGGCGAACCCTTCTCTGCCTCCTCAGTTGAAAAAGCTCACTGGCATTGTGGATGCTGAACAGGTCAACAAGCATGTGCTGTTACGAAGGAAGCGGTCCATTCTATTTCCCAGTGGAGTTAAGATCTGCCCTGATGAATCTGTTGAGCAGGCTATTGCCAACCATCTGAAATATTTCAGGCTCAGAGGTAGGTGATTGTGCATCTCATGGGTAATTGATAAAGAACGTTCATTTAGAAAAAAAATAATAGATGAAGCTTTTAGACATGATAAATACCAGGCAGTAGGAAATACCTTGTTACCCAAGAAACTTAGTTTTCTGTGATAATCTTCCTTTTGAGAGCTGTTAGGAGCTAAAAAACCATCTTCTGGTTACACTTATACATTATAAAAGCTCTCAGTCCCTGAAACCACAGTTAGTGTTTAATAATTACTCACCCTCTCTCATAGAACAAATTGAACGCTGAGAAAAATAGGTGCTATGTACAGGTTAGCTAAACAGCAGAACTTGTTGTATTTATTTAGTGTTCTTTGAGTGTCTGTAGAATTCCATGAAGGATCTTTTGGAAAAGAGTCAAGTCTGAGACATTAGTGTCTCAGCCACGTGACTTTTGACTGTGGCTGGTTGTGCAAAGCATGGTGTATTCTCTTGTCAGGAAAGCCAATCTCTCTGTTTCAGGCTGTAGTATAATAGAGATGAAGCCTTTCTTTTACGATGTAGCAGTTGGAGTGACAGAGCTTTCTGTGGGAAGCTGAAATACTCCCAGTAACGGCTTCTTTCATGTGATGAAATGTTACGGCAATATGATATATTTTAAACCTTTCTGTATGACAACACTGGAATGGGACAGTAAGGTCGTGCAGCACTTTCTGGTACTTGTGTGTGTGTCTGTTTTATAGCATTCAAACAATTCATAGTGTCTTAACATGTTTGTGTGTAATTGGTGGAATGGGAAGGAGCTGCTGTCACTTAAAGGAGAAGGAAAGGTGTTTGGAGTCATGTGTTTAATGAGACTTTTTTGATTGCCTATATGCGAAAGTCCCACTGGTAATTCTATTTATTCACTTAAAGCAGTGATAAACAATTAAAACTGAGAGTTGCTGAGTGTCTGCGTAAAAGTAAACATAAAGAATGTATTTGGAGAACAAAGTGGAATTATTTGGGATCAGAGCCTCGTTCAAATATGAATTGTGCCCAGCTTGTGAGGGGTGTTGACATCGATGATCACACAGAGGGTTTGATGGGCTTTTGCACCCAGGCACACTCAGTAACGCTCAACTGTTCTTTGTTTTGCTCAAAAGGAATCCATACTATGGGCTTTAACTGCAGTTACCCCATAATTATCTGTGATAGGGGTATGTAAGGGCAAGTAAGCAAAAGTGTGAGCAATAACAAAGAAGAAAAGTCTGTAAACTAGGTTGTAAATGCTTATCTAGAACTTGATGGTCCTAGGTTGAATCAAAAATCCACCTAGTCCATCTGCTTTCCTACTGGACTTGCGGCTTCCACAACTCACAAGGATTTCTTGAGCAGAGATGTTATGCTCACCCCTAGCACTTTTAGCTTACAGCTTTTGAAAAAGATCTCTGCAAGAAGCAGAGGTGACTAATTAGCAGCAAGTCAAGCAAGGTCTGATTCAAGCAATTTGTCATCTTCCTTCTGTTAGCGGCAATGTGCTGCACCACAAGTATTTGGTGATGTTTAGTTAATCACATCCTGAGTAAATGCACCTAAAGTAAGTGAGAGTTGATGATGCTGTTACTTTCATTCACAGTAAAGCTGCTCCTTGAGTGTTATCGAGTTACATACTGGCTTTTTCTTGAAACCGTGTATTTGCTAGCTAGCTGAGTCAGTGCAGTGATAAAATAGTGAGATGGACTTTGTCTGCACTGACAACAAAATAGTCCTAGGAAAGAGTGTGGTCCCAGTTTAGCATTCAGAGACCAGCTGCTCTCAGTGATTAGGAAAATAACTGACCCCACAAGGGAAGAAATATGCAGGTACGCAGAATCAATTGACTTTTCAGTCTCAGTCTGCATTTTTAGAATCTTCTTTGTATTCTCTATCTGTTGAAGTAAGGAACAATTTTAATATCCCATACTTTCTCTGGAAAGGATGGTTTCGATGCAGTCTATTATTTCCTTAGTTTTACTTTACTATTAGCAAAAAACTTTGCCACTACCATGGAAAGAGAGGTTGTTAGAGCTTGTTAGAAAAAAAGAAAAGGTTTGCATGTGCTGATTATCCAGGTTACGTTTGTTCTATCTATATCTACCTTAGAAGGAAGCAGGTGGGAATATAATTATCTCTCTGTAGCTCCAAGCTTTATTTACTTTTGCTAGCTTGTTAAAACCTCTATTAGTGTCAGAGACTGACTGACGAACATTTCTGTCAGAGGCTTTAAGCAAGTGCTTATGTCATATAGCTGTAGGCTTAACAGTATAAAGCTCCCACCCCCTGACTACAACATCTGTATTTTTTCAGCCTTAAAAAAAATACAAGACAAAGGGATACTACAAATATGTAATAAATGATTAAAAAAAAAATCAAAGGGTGGCAAAATACAGGGATCTGGAGAAAAATCAGTATTTTATAACACAGCAGTAGCACCCTTCCATACGAAAGTCTAAGTAATGATATGATTATTCACTGGCGGTTGTTATTGTTTCTGTATTAGTCAGAAGCACCAGTCAAGAAGGGTGTTTTTGTACTTGTTTCTCTACGATTGCAAGTCTAGAAGACAGATTTCTCAAGTGCTGATTTATGCCTACAGTCAATCACACTGCAGAACAAACTGAGTTTTGCATTAGCGGAAGATACTATTTTCAGCCTCTTTTGAGATGCATCTGGGATTATGATTGTCTCTGTGGTCCCCAGTACGATATATCCTCTGCATCTCTTTTAGCTGTATATGGAGGTTGCTGCTGTGGGCTGGCTGGCTGGCTTTGTGCTTCATTTCTTAGAATATAAGGATGGAAATCAGGCATAGATGCGTATACATTGGGCACTGTAGGTCTATGGGTTGGATCTTATAGAGTATTTTTAACACAGGTCCTTTTAAATGGTGGTAATGTTATGGTTGCTGCTGGAAGAGTCATGTAAATCTAGTGGTGGTTCATAGCTGGGCTGTTGTGATGAACACAAAGCGTGGCCAATGGGCAACTGCAGGTTTCACGAAACAGATTTCGTGGAAATCTAATAGTGGGGTTTCAGATAGTGAGGGTGCTATATGTGGCTGATTATGAATAATGATGTTATTTACTGCTGACAGGGAGATGGTAGCCCAAGCCCCTGTTAAATAAAATTTATTATATGAAAAATAGCTATACCTACTCAGACCAAAAGGCAGTTGTGACCAGTCACCTTATGTAGACAATTCAGTGAATCTGTCCAGTTCCTTTGGTGTAAATTGCCAGTAGATGGTTGAGGATTGCAATAGATTTGGAAGGGGAATTAGCCAGTAAAACAGAAACAAGATAAGGATTGCAAGGTAGCATGGCTTGCACCATTTTCCCTGTCCTATGCCTGTTAAGTGGGTAAAACAAAGGCTGCTGGATTTTGACACCAAGGTTCAGGGTTAATACTGCTGCTCTTTGCCATCTCTGAGATGTAGTCACTCTGGTAACTACCTTTCCTAAATTCTGTTTGCATTTTTTCCTACTGTGATCCACTGTTTTAAACAGTTCAATGTATGCTCGTGAGTGAGTACATCTTCTTTTCACAAGAGTAGACCAGAGAGTCTCTGCCAGAACCACTTTAGTCAGCCAGAGCTTCAGATAAAGCTGAAAATCTAAAGATAGTGTTTAAAGATACTGACCAAAAAAGGAAGTAGACTGTATTCTTGTGTGTCAAAGTTGATGACAGACAAGGACATTTTGGTACTTTGAAAAGAATAAAAGGTACTTCTCAGGAATGAAGGTCTATGCATGATTATAATCCCTAGATTTGGTAATCTTGGGCATAGCACTGTGCTTTCTCGTTTTCCCCTTTCTTGGGTCACTTCAAATCTATTTACTGAAGCATTAGAAATAACGTTATTTTCTGCACATGGACAGAGTTAAGAGTGAAGTTGCAATTTGATGCTGAAATTCTAAATGTTACAAATTATTCAAATCTTACTGAATAATAAAAGCAAACAGTCAAAAGTCACAAAAAGTGCCTGGCTAAACAAGCACACAATAAATAACGTGTCTGGCTGAGTGAGCCTTTTCTCTTTGTCATCACTCATACGCAGCCAATACATTTCTGAAGTTTATTTGTAGAAGGTCTAATTCTCTCTCCCGCTACATTTGAATTATTAGATGTCAGCACATGCTTCTAAAAAGCTTGGCTTCTCTTCATGAAAGACACTCCTTTGTAGTTACTGAAATATTACTGGTGGGAACAGTTTATGGGATAGAGTTTAGTATATGAGCGTTCAAAGAAGAAAAAATCTTTTATGTGGATTGGTTAATTCCCATTCAACTATTTTAATTTAAAATCCTGGTTTGTTGTGTATATTGTTTAAAGGTTGCTACGTTATAGGCCATACATAGCAGTATTTCAGCAATAGATTAAGTGAATTCTCTGCATCTGTGTATATTAGTCTGTTTAGCAAGTGCCAATAAGTCTGCAGGAAATACCTCTTAAGAGTTGTCTGTCAGTCACCCTGTCACGGTAGTCCTTATCAAAACCCACTGCAATTAAGCCATTCAGTTGTGCAGAAAGAGAGAAGGAGTTGGCCTCGTTGCCTCGAAATAGAATGTTCAGCCTGATTCGGTGCTCCTAGCCACTGTACATGATTCAACTCTTAAGAAGCACTAATGGGATTTAACTGGGATTAAGCTCCAGCACTGCCCACTTACACAAATGGCCAGAAAGCCAACCTGCCCCCTATTAGGTGCCCAGTGCTGTCATATGGTGCCCCCTCAGTTAACCTCAGAAATCCCTGAGCATTGGCTGAGTGTAATAGGCTAATTGTCTCTCATTTGAGAGCTAAATGCATCCCGAATGGTAAAGCTGGAGCCACAGGGACTCTGTATCCTACCCAGGTGCATGAGAGGTAGCAATTTCAGAGAGAGACAGGGAGAGAGATTATCCATGTCACAGATCGTAGCTGGGGGTTTTGAAAAGAGCAGTAAAGCCTTTTGGAAAGGAAGCTTCAAATAAACATTTTTCCACCCCTTCCTACAGATTTATAGGACTGAAAAGAGGTTGTGCCTGCCTGCGTGGAATTTTTTTTGGCTGAAACACAATTTATCTTAAGCTTTTCAGGATATTCACTATTATTTGTAAGTATTACTTGAGTGTAAACACTGCATTTGAAGCAAATAAGCTCCCAAGGACTAGCCTTTTCGGCTTCCAGAGTAGATATGCTGGGATTCATATGGTCTTACTACATGTCTGTCTTTCTGAGGCAGCCTTTGAAACCTGTTACAGCCTTTAAAAGTCAAGACCTTGCCTACTTCAAGTGCCTTTGCACAAGGGCATGGGCCAAATGTGCTGTTCTTTCCATTTTTGCTGCCTTGACGCTCTCTCTCAACCTGAAGACGATTATCTCAGTGATGAGTTAAGTGACTTGAATTTCTGAGGCATTTCAGCATGGACTACATGCAAAATGTACTTTGGAGAAAAATTGCAGAACAAGCTGTCTGGTTTGAGTTCTTGGTCTGAATTCTGGTTTATCATGTCAGTCAGTTACGCATCTTCTGCATAACTGCTTCTTTTCTGTAGACAGCTGGAGCGATCACATCTCTGTAGCAGGGAGCCTCTCTCTAGCTCATAAGTCTTCATTTTTTAACCTTTGAATTCTTCAGAGGAAAATTGCAAAGTACCTGAGAGATCAGTTAACACTAAAATACACGTTATTTATTACTGCAGCCATGGGACGAAGGAAGTAATTTTCTAGAGGAGCTTACCTTCCCACCCACATGTAGCTTCAAGGCTCTTAGCTCACTGCCTTAAAAGATTGATCTCGATTTTATGATGCTTTTAATCAGTATTGTTTGCCAGGGATTAGAGGCCTCATTGCAAATCCTGTCTCGTCCAGGGCCTGGTGTTGCTAATGCTGTCCCACATATCAGTGCCTGCGCCTACCCCTGTAGCAGGCCAGTGAAAGTCTGGCGTGAGATCTAGCCGTAGAGATGGGCTCTTCTCGCATGCCCTGAGGGCTGATCTGCGAAGCAGGTGGCATGTGGCAGCAGCACCGCTGGGTCTACTCAGCAGGTCCTTCCTCATCCTGGCGGGGCTGGCCGCTTGTTTGGTTTTTAAGGGTTTTGCAGCTAGTCTTAGAAACCTGATTCCTGGAAAGATCATAACGCAAAGCCTGTACAGCAGATTTATTTTACGTCATAGTTGGAGTATGTTAACATAGCATATTGTTTGAAGGAAGCAGTTTCAGTTGTAACTCCGAACTGTTGGGTTCTTGTCAATTTACGGTAAGCTCCAAGGCTGCAATATTTTTCCATTCCCTGTCTACTTTAAAGATTTTATATTTAAAATTCAAAGTTACATTTCTAGTCAAAAAGCTTACTGATAAATCTGTTTGGTCGTGTGTCCTCCCCAGCTCTGATTTTCTCTTATTTTCTATTTTGGTTTCAAGAAGTTTCTATTTTACATATTAGTCAAACACTGCTTCGTTTATTGTCAGCAGATGTAGATAGTGTATGTGGCACAGATGCTGGCAAGTTGCTGGAGGGTCATAAATGAAAGACGGTGAATTATTTTTATACACTAAAATATAGTTACTTACTGAATCTTCAAGTCAAGTCCTGTTAACTTTGTTTACATTTTTGTCTCCAAGTTTTGTCTACAGAGTCTCAGAATGTTTGTGATCTAGTTAGGAAAAACATGTTTTTCTTATATGGGAGTTCTCAAGAATTTGTTGATAAGAAACTTTGGAAAGCCTCCCTGGCCAGCAGATAGTCAAAAATCTGCCACAGGGGTGGGCTTCACCTTCGAGTTAAAAGAAGGTTAATCACATTTGTTGTGGAACTTGAATGCACAGTGAGGGTGGTGTCTCTTCAGTTCCCTGGGTGGCCATGTCAATGAAGCCATGGTAAGGACTGGCTCCCTCTTTGACATACCTGAAGAAGAGATGGGAGATAAAATCATGCTTGTTTCTTTCTTTACATGAGAATGATTTGAACCACAGTGAAGAAACTGTGCTGTTCTTTTTCTCTGCTTGGAGTGGCAGCTTTCATCTAACTACAAAGCGTTGAAAAAGGTGTATGAGAAAGAAAGACTGAAAGAAATTTGTTCCTTTTCTTAGCCAGGCTACAGGTTAGCTCTTGAGCACCATATAGATCTAAGCATGCCTGGGGCTGGTCTTGGGTTGAGCCCTTACAGCCTGGATTTGTTATCCAGCAAAGCAATCCCCTGCTTTACAAACTGGCCAGTTGGAATAAACAGGATAATGACAAGATGGGCTGCACGTCAACAAGGTTGCAGGGTGACTGTGTGTGGCAAGCGGCCCACCACGGCTGAGGATGCAGTCTCCTGGGCAAGGCTGGGTAAATGGCAATCACAGTACATGTTTGCCTGGGGGTTTTAATCCCTCCCTGTGTGTCAGAACTGACAAACTCTCAGACTACTTGGGAGGAAGAAATGGGCCAGCCTTTTCCATCTGAATACAGAAGCAATTTGCACCATGTTATCCAACTTGTTACTGCTCGCTGCACTGGAAATGGCTAGATAGGACACAAGCTCGAGAGGACAGAATGTGACTCCTTATCCGTGTTCCCTTTCCTCTTTCCACGGAAAATATGACCCTATTCTGAGAGCTTAGGTCTGATTAATGGGCTTGGAGCCCCCAGATGGTACAAAGCCTTTGGGATTGGAGTTCAGTGGGGTATCTAATTCCAAATGAAAGGACACACAACAAATCCTTAATCTATTGGGAGCTGATTGGGACAACTGTTCATACGGCAGCAGCTTGTATTCAGGCAAGACAGTGTCTCATCACATTCATTTAAAAAAAAGAGATTAAATTTATTGAAGAGTATGAAGGAAAGCTGCCTTTAATTATTACTGCCAATTATTACTTGTAACTGTAAACCCAATCCTTTGCCTATTGCCATTTGAAAACTGTAGGATTAGACAGTCTTTTCCTGGATGCCCAGCTTTTAGGAGTGTGATGGTAGAGAGGATACCGCAGATGTCATTCTACTTTGGGAAGCTTATTAGCACTCCAGCAGGATTCAGAAATCCCAGAGCAGGATTATGGCTTCATTGCCTGAGGTCTGTGCAGAGGTCATATGGAAACGTGGTCAGCTGCTGAGGAAGCAAGCATGACTTGAGGGGGAATGTGAGAGGGTGTACGGGTGCTTGTAAATTTGGCTATTTATTTCTGATTAATTGCAATGCATAAATTGATTGCAAGCGTCTCCAAATCTCCTTACCTAATTACCATGCCTTAAACGTTAGCTAGCTGGAAGGGTGCTAGAGCAGTAGTATACAACTGACAGTTAATAATGCAGAGTTTGAGGACTGTATTCTTCTCCAGTTATACATAGTGGTGGTAAATGGAGTTAAATCCAGTTGGTGTCCGGTCACAAGTGGTGTCCCCCAGGGCTCGGTGCTGGGGCCGGTTCTCTTTAATATCTTTATCAATGATCTGGATGAGGGGATGGAATGCACCCTCAGGAAGTTTGCAGATGACACTAAACTAGGTGGGCGTGTTGGTCTGCTTGAGGGTAGGTTGGCTTTGCAGAGGGATCTGGACAGGCTGGATCAATGGGCTGAGGCCAGTGGTATGAGGTTCAACAAGGCCAAGTGCCAGGTCCTGCACTTGGGTCACAACAACCCCATGCAGCGCTACAGGTTTGGGGNGGAGGTTGTAGAGAGATGGGGACTGACCTCTTCTCCTTGGTGACAGGTGATAGGATGAGAGGAAATGGGTTCAAGTTATGTCAGGGGAGGTTTAGATTGGATATTAGGAAACATTTTTTCACTGAAAGGGTTATTAAACATTGGAATAGGCTGCCCAGGGAGGTGGTGGATTCACCATCCCTGGAGGTTAAAAAAAGGGTAGATGGGGTACTTAAGGACGTGGTTTAGAAGTGGGCTTTTGTCAAGGTAGGTTAATGGTTGGACTTGATAATCTTAAAGGTCCCTTCCAACCTCAGCGATCCTATGATTCTATATTGAATGAGCTACAAGGCTGATCTCCGTGTAGGAAAGCTGTCAGGAATGTGGCATGGAAGTGAGAGATATCTGTCTATGTGTAGAGTTCCACAATGGAGAAATGGTCTCAACTGCTTTAATAAACTGAAATTCAGGGTGGAGTTCTGTGTGGTGGCATCCAGAGTGCCAGAATCAGCTAAGCTTTACGGATGCTACTGCATGTGAAACAGTTCTGTAAGGTGGTTGTTTATAAAGCCTTTAAGAAAAACATCCATCTCTTCGTTGAATGAAGGGATGTTTCCATATGTGATCTATGTGTTAAGGTTTACGCAACCAAGTACATTTAATAGATTTTCAAATTCAGAATACAGAGTACCAAGAAGAAATAGCAGTAAGGTACTGGTTTTGGCAACCTGGAGCTGATTGAAGAAAATTACTTTCTGAAGGTAGATTCACAGTTAGTCTCTTGTAGGGTCTTGCTTATGATATCAAGACTTTCCCTGAATGCAAAGCATCCCTCTGCTGAACTGTATGTGAAATCCGATTAAGGCCAAAAAGCGGGTTTGTCTGCTACTACTCCAGGCTGGTATCTGCTGTGAGTGAATTTTAGAGTTGTTCTTTTAGCGTTCTCTTCCAGGACACAAGGAAAATCCTATAAGTCTTCCTCCCTTTCAGTTATCCTGGGTCACAGAGAGGTTCTTGCTTGAGCGCTATGTGACCAACTGCTCTGATTGGCAAAGAGCACATGCAAGATTGGGATGTTTAAGCAGCTGGCGTAGTACAAGATAATTTAACCCTTAATTCACAGACTATCTGTTCAGTCAGAGATAACTAGTTTTTTCCCAATGCATACCTGCAGTAGAGTTAGAAGTTGACTTATTTCTTAGGATATTGTGTTATTGTGTCATCATCCTGCCTTGTTTTTCAACTTATTAACGCAGTTATGATTTCTGAAACTTATTTTAAATTCTGTGTTAAAGGTGAGTCCAAAGGATTTGTTACTGATTGAGCCTCTAAAACTTTGATCAGTGCAACTATTATTCTTACAAATTAAGCTCTGTGAGGAAGTTTGCCATGTTATTTTGGTTTTCTAAATTATCTGAAAATTTGACCCGTTGGTCAAGGTCAGTTTCACTCAGTGAAAATACTGTTGTTCTTGATGGTTGTTAGGTGACAAGTGCACTCTCTCTTGCTTTCTTCTTTTTTTCTTTAGGGAAGTAATTAATTACTTCAGTAAAAAGAATCAGGGAGGGAAGCAGTATGAGAGTGGGACATCCACCAGATCTTCATTGTCAGTCCCTTCAACACCTTACACATTTACACGTAGGTGTATAGTCACTGTATTATATATATTAATGTACTGAAAAGCATATAACATTTGGGCAGTAATATCCTGGCCACCCATGCTATGGAAGCACTCCTGTTGTACTAACACCAGACATTTCTTGTGCCTTCAGTGTGTCAGGAAACAGTCTGGGAAGTCTTCAAGACATTCTGGGATAGACTGCCAGAGCGTGAGGAATACCACACCTGGATGAACTTGTGTGAGGAAGGAACGATGAGTATCTTTGAAATGGGCACAAACTTCAGTCAGTCTGAGGAGCACCGGAATCT
Organism: Rynchops niger; assembly: GCA_013400035.1. NCBI lineage: Eukaryota > Metazoa > Chordata > Aves > Charadriiformes > Laridae > Rynchops > Rynchops niger. The sequence continues at coordinate 400,590 of VXBH01001752.1, forward strand.
GATTGTGAAGGTGAGTGCAGCACCTGGTTGGTGTTTTCTCGTGAGAAAGGGCATAATGTCCCACTGCAACATGCAGCTTGGTATATGGCAGGTGGAAACATGTGGAGCACTTAAAATGTACAGGTGTAAGTATCCCAGCTCTGAGTACCTGTAGTTCTGAGAGCAGTTCCAAACACAAAGTTGTAGCTGATCTGGTGGAGGGAAAAGCAACAACAATGAAGAGAATGTTGCCTTCAGTAGGTGTGTTCCTGACATGTAGATGACATCTAGACTCCTTGATTGAAAAGGCAGTGTGACATGAGCCAGGCTGTGGAGCGTTGCCCTCTGTGGCATGTAGCAGCCTTCCTGCTCTGAACTGCATGTGGAGATGCCTTCTGCTCAAATGGCACTTGAAGCAGGAAGTTCTGAACTGTATTTCTGATGCTACCAAATTTGCAGAGGTTAAAATCAGAGTACGAGTGTGTAAAACAATTTAATAAAAAATGCTGAATATCATGATATATTCTCTGTTATTTCAGTTGAAGCAAGCTTAGCTTAAAGCAAATAAAAGAAGCATTAAGCTAAACTAAAGAAGCCTATCTCAAATGAAATATAAAGATGTGTTTTCAGGAGTTTGTACTAAGGGTACAATTTTAAAATTCACAAAATAAAGTGCTTAAGTTTGTATGCATCTAAGATGCAGTAGAATCTTAATTTCTCTGGATAAAAGGCTGTCTTAAAATGCATGGTTTATGGATCTTCTTTAAGATTACATCATCTTCTATTTTTACAAGCTAATGGATGAGTAGTTTTATGAAACTTATGATAAGTCTTAAACGTATGATCCCATAGAATCAGTAATGTTCTGCTAGTATGGATTTTTCCTTTCTGCTTTTTTATGGACTCCTATGCTAGGAATGTGGACTAGGGAATGTGAGTATGAAAACTGTTGTGGATAAAGGAGGGAGGGTTGTTTGGGTTTTTTTTTTTTTTTTTTTTTCCTGAGCCTGCATGTTAGTCTTCACAGGTGCATGCCAGCCAAAGTTTGCTTCTCTGATGTCTGGTGGTACTGTTTCATTAGAAGACTTTGCAAAAAGATGGAGACAAATAAAATTCACATGAAATTTTTATGTGCACGTGTCGTGTCATTGCTTTATGTAAGATTTTGTTAGTGAGATGTTATATAGCAGGAGCTTATTAAAAGAAATCGGGATGATTCTTGGAAGCAGGACGGTGCATCTAACTTCCCACTGTTGCTTTACCTTTTTGGGTATGACCCTTCAGCATTACAGTGGAGTCAAATACAGCGCTCTGTGTTTGATGACTTATTCAGATGGTTTATGTGTAATTTAGGTTTCCTTTCTCTTGTAAATGGATATATTCCCTTCAGTATTGCAAGATTCTGGTAAAGGACTGCTCATCCTCCTATTTGCTTTCAGCACAGTTGATAAAAGGTGACGGTTGCTGAGCTGGTTTGATGGGAGACTAGTCTGTGTTAAGGGGGATTGAATGCTGTCACCACTGTGCTCCACATAAAATGTCGCAAATATATCAGCTGACTTTTTTTGAAATAAAAGCCTGAACTCAATTTAAATTTGAACCAAAGACTGAAGGCAAGAGCACTCTATACCATCCCCAAGTCAGACAGCTTCAGAAGGTCTGATGGTGTATTTTTGAGTACATAGGTCAGAGCCTGGATTTAATTGCTGACTCTAGTACTGACCCACTCTTTTCCCTATGCATTCATGCACAAAATGCTTGTTGGAGTATGAAACCTCTTTAAAGCAGCTCTGACAACATTAAGTTCAAACAATTGCAGCAGTTACAACGCTGCTTTTAAGAACATACTTCCTCCTGCTAGTTGCTTGTTCTAGTCTAATGTGGTGGTAAGAGCTGGGGCTCAGCCTGTGCGACCAAGTGCGCTTTCTAAAGCGCTGTGTCCTACCCGCTTGTTCTTTCCACTTCCACCAGCTAAGTTGACCAAGTTGCTTTTCCCTTACTTGTGGGACTTTTTTTTCTCTCATTACAGCATGTTCATTCATTTGTTCGTGGTCAGCTGTTGCCATATATTCTTTTTTTTCAACCCTCAGGTTTGATTTATGAGGTGCTGAGCACTTCTCAATGAAGGGCTGCCGTCGTTTCACAGTGTGCACAGTGCTCTGTAGCGTCCCTGCGTGACACATGTCAATAGTGTCATTTGCTTAATTCTCATTAAAAAAAAAACATTCTCATTTGCTTAAAAGGAAGACTCACTTCTGCCTGGCACTGTAGAAAAGCAGCGTATGTGGTTGGCAGTAGTTCTTTGTCTGGCCATTACATGCCTCATTAAATACCACTTGTTTCTGATCTTCCTCTGCTCTCCAGTGTCTGTGAATCATCTGTGGTTAATTTCAAGAGTTTAGTTTAGAAACTGCAGCTGATCAAAGTATTTCTGCTTTTCTTTTGGTATATATTGGCTATTGTTGCCGTAGCATTGATCTGCCACCTCTTTTGTATTGTGCATGTTGGCAGTTCCTGGCAGTCTTATCCTATAGTTTCTGTATTACTTTTTGGTAAATGGCAACATGAAATTAAATATTTAGAAGTGTACATGCCGTGAATTTTCCCTCTCTCTCAAAAGGAGTTCAGCTTATCTGAAAATTACGCAAAATAAATCTCTGGGGTTTGCTCTCAGTAATTAATCAAAATGATTGCTGTCATGCTATTTTTGTTGTAGTGTGGAGTTTCTGTTTTGAGCAGTGTAAGTAAATTACACTTTATTAGCCTGCCTTCCTGGTTTTATTTCTTACCCTTTCCTCTAATCCCTGGTAATCACTGTCACACACCTACAGGTGGTGTAGTATCTGCTCCAGCATGGCTTAGTTCATGTGAAGAAAAATTCTATTGTTCTTGCTTTTGACACACTTTTTTACTGGATATCAGCTGGAGCTTAGACCAGCTCTTGTCTCAGCTCTCATACTTTTTCCTTCAGGAAAAATGTTGTTCAGTTTCTAATGGTCTGTCAAAAAGACTTGATTAATTTGGTGGAGGTGAAGGCACACGTACTTGGAATTGGCTCTTTTGCCATCAGATGGCTTCTACTGGTAGGGAAAGTGTGCCTCAGAAGGCAAGGCTTTTGCTGCTCTTTAATAAGCAAGCTATGTGCCACATGTTGTCTTGGAGAATTGAGGCCTGTCTCTGTGTGATTGCCTTTTGTGTTTATTGAATTTATTGATTGTGTGTGTGTTTTATATATATATATACAATCACATATTATACGTATACTGTGTTTTCATCAGGTTCTTAAAGCAAATCACCTGCCAGATTTTCAGAAAGAGCAGATGAACAGCTTTACAGATTTTTGCCAACTGTCAAAAATTATTTTAAATATTCTTTTTTTTTCCCAAAAATTTTTTTCAGTTTATTTTCTATGTGATCATTTTAAATAAAAGTACTTTACATAGGATGAATACTAGCCGAACTAATTTCTTTGGATATTAAGTAGATTTACAAAATGTGTGATTGTTATCCCTCCGTCTCTTTTCAAATCTTGGCATAAATGAAAATAAATGGAAAAGGAGAAAGTAATTCTAATCCAAAGGGAAGTTTTGCTTGCAGTATACTTCTTCATATAAACCTTCCTTCATGTATATTAACTCTGCTTGTGTTCTTTACTGTGTAGCTCTATTTCAGGTGAAGTATAACTCTGTATTATGTAGAATGTTTTCATTCATCCTGTTCAAGCGGTTGGTTGTTCTATGCTTAAGGTGTGCGTGTGTCTAGAATTCTGATATTGTCGAAAATTGCCTCCACTCTGCTCTGCAACGCTGACCTTGTTCATACGTGTGATAGAAAATTTTTGAAAAATCCAAGAGGGGAGAAACACAAGAAAAAGTAACTGTCAGTTTCCCAGGAGCCTTGTATTACTTGCTACGAGATGGCAGCACTGCTGGCAAACCAGCACAATCTGTGTTGTTCATGGCAGCACTTACAGCTGGTATATGATATTCTTTGTAATATACCCACATAGCTACTGGGCACGTTTTTTGACTTTATACGTTTCTGAAATAATGCAGCAGTTCTGGAGTAGCTGGTCAAACTGTTTTGACACCCGCTTTTCTGCTTTTTCTGTCCTTTAGAGAAGACTTTTCTTCTTCTGCGTGTTCTGAGGAGTCTTCAGGGAGGGTTTGTTTAGCTACAAAAAAAAAAAAAAGGCTTCCCTGCCTGTTTCTTTCTACAATTTTTCTTTAATTCTGTGCAGCTTGTAATGTGAAATGAAACCAGGGGTTTCATTGAATTTTCATATGCCGTCTATTGTTACAGTAAATAAGAAGATTAAAGGGGAGTCAGTTGCCAGTGCTTCCCTTGTTGCTTCTTTTAACTGCTGGGACCTGCTTGACCAGGCGTGCAGTCAGGAGGTGGTTTGGGGGTGTGGTGAGCTCCCAAGCTACTCCACCAGTGCCCCGTCCTCACGTCCAAGCTGTTCAGCAGAACAACACAAACTTCTGCTTCCTCTGTGACCTGTTAGGGCTGAGCAAAGCTGTTGGGGACAAAACTCGCATTTTTCTCCTCTATTTGTAATATTTCTAGGCAATGGACTTATTGCAGATTGAAAACCAAATACTGTAATAGTCAAAAGAACTTTTTTTTGTAGACTAGTTGTCTACCCTATCTCTTTAGCATGCTGAGAGATCTCCTAAAGTTCCTGTCCCGTTTTTGGAGCATCTGCTGCTGACAATGATTAGGGATAAACAATCAAGCTAGGTGGACTAAAGCCTCAATTCACGCGACAGGTTTTTTTTCCTTTTCTTTTTTTCCTTTTTTTCAATCCTTTTAGTTTCAACAACACAAAGCTCTGCTGCTGTTTCAGCCAGGATGCACCTGGAAAAGGCGTACCACACTAACCAGATGCTCTTCCAAAGTTTTCTTGTTTGAAGAGGTGCAGGAAGTTCAGAAAATTTGTGGCTTTGTGGTGCCTAAACAAAATTTTGCACATCTTGAGGCTCGCTAATCTGTAGCATATACAGAGCAATTAATATAAGAGGTTGCAAGCAACTTTTTGTACAAACTACATCAGAAGCTGCTGCACTGAATGCTTAAGTGTGAAGGAACAAAGATAAAAGAACTAAAGGTGTGAAAAATGTGGAGTGGTAGTGGGAACAGAGATATTCTCAAGAGGTTTAAAAAAGTAGATGTAAGGTCAGATGTAAAGTCAAGCACATCCTTATATAGTCTGTGGTTCCTTAAAATAAAAAAGAAAACCAAAAAGCACATTGTGCAGAATACGCTGTAAACACTCAGCTTCTATTGAAAGATACTGGTGAGTACCTTTTAGTTTATAGCTACCTTGCAAGTACCTTGGTTGCTTCTGCTTTTTATGGAGCCTCGGCTGATTTCACATTGACGAGTGGTATAGAGGCTCATACAACAAGAAACAATGTCAGGTCTTGTTATGGATATAATCTGTAAGTGTACTGTGATTAGAAGAGGAAGAAAAAAATACACTTTCTTCCTAGGGAATACAAAAAAAATCTTTATTAGGTTATGTTTATAAATTTTTTTACTTTATTTTTTTACTTATTACCCTGACATTATATAAGAAAAACCAAGGGAATAGGTCATACGTGTAGGTTGAACATAGGACTTCTGCTTTTTTTTAATAGATATTATAACATTTATTTGTAGCACATGCTGACATTTCAAAGGTGGCCTTTGGCTGTGGGGAAAAAAAAAGTGATGGTGATTTCACAGCCTCTTGTTCTGAGTGTGTTCTGAACCTAACTCTTGCTGATGTGTCTATATCAAACAGAATATACTTTATTCAGCAAAACGAGTAGGTAGACTGCTGTGCGTATAGGCCTAGAGGAAGAAAAAAGTAACACTCAAGATACAGAACACACACAGTATTGCTGTGTAACTGCCAAGTTCCTGCTGGCGTGTGAGGGTCTCCAAACTCCACCATTCCCCAGCCTTTGGCCATTTGTTACTTGTGTCAGTCTCGGAATTTCCAAAAGCGAGAAAAAAAACCTAAGCAAATAGGGGAAATGTAGATAATGGTGGAGAGGTAACTTCCTGCTGGAACAAGAGACACGAGTCAGGGCCGTGCCTGCTACTTAACCCTGGTTTCTCTCTGCATAGAGCTTCTTCCCACATGGTGACGAGGCACAGCTCAGCAGTACTTGCCACCACAAAGAGCTGCAGGAGCCAGTTTGTATGAATTAGTGCAGTGGGTATCTTGAAATAGATTTGATAATATTCCTTGATGGGTGGAGAGGACCTAAAATACTGATGGTCACATTTTACCTGTTTAATTGTCACACATCCACTTAAGTTGTGATGGGCTGAGATAATTGTTGTGACCTTTCTGTTCACCAAAGTCCATTAAGCAAGCAAAGAAAGATCGACTTCCATGACTTTGTCATCGTTCTGTTGGTCAGTTAATTTGGGGCATTTATTTTAATTCTTCAAAATCCTGAAACTTGGTGTTTTATAGTTTCTGGAGAAATTAGGAAATTTAGGTTTTACCAAGATACCCTAATGGAAGTTGGAGGTAGGTGGACCCTCATCTTTCCGATACAAGTAGAATCTCCTTTTTGAGTCCATAGCAAAATGCAGCTTAAAACATGATACTGCACTGCTCCCGTAGTAAAATTCTGTCTGCATCCCACATTTCCAGTGTGGGCACATAATAGGGCAACTCTGTCCTTTATGGCAGATTACATGTCCCGATCTCTTTTTCTCCAAATGTCAATCAAATTTCAGAAAGTGAACTTTTAATGAGTTGCTGTTCCTTGTAGATCTGATGACAATCTACAACAACAAGGCATGTTGAAAAAAGCTGTCATGAGAAATGAAGAATTAAGGGAGCTCATGTAACTTAAATCATCGAGCAGATACTCAGCTATACCTGCTGCGGGCTCATGTACAGTGTTGGGCAAATGAGACACATGACAACATGGATTAGGTCATGAATACTTTCCAAAGGAAGCAGGTGTGTGTGATTGTTGGTTGCTGGTAAAAGGGAGACTTGCACTGTGTGCACCTTTTAGTGGAGTTGAGAGCCAAGCGTTAGCCATGGAAAGGAGTTTGTAGCACAGCTTTGAGAACCAAAAGGCAGACAGTTTCCCCAGGACCCCCCAAAACAGTGACCGGAGGTGCTCACCTACTAAACGTCAACTTGAAAAGCTCCTGGGACAAAACACAAAACCTGCAATTGTGTTGACTCAGCAGTACTTTGTTTGGTATTGACTTCTCAGCCCATCAGCAGCTCTGTCTCAGTTTCCGTGTGTTTGGAGCACAGACTAGCACAGAGCACAGTGACAGAGACTGGGATCAAAGGGGCAGAAGGCAACCCTGCCTTAGGGTGCCTTAATGTATAGCTTAACAAAACACACATCCTTAGCATGCTCAAATGGGTACTTAGCAAGGTAAAATACATGATTTTGCCTGACTTCTGAGCTGTGTTCAAAGGTGGGATGTAGCACCTAAATGATGTGAGTCATTTGTAACCACTTACTCCCGGTGCTGTAGTTTCTGGCCACCTCACACAGTAGATGATTTTGTCTTCCTAAGGTTCCTCTGAGGCAGAAATGCCTCTTCTGTTATCTCTCCTATTCCTGTTCTGTGATCTTCCTTGCTAACCATTGTCTTTCTCTATTTAATCAAGTGTTGTAATCACAGTTTCCAGTATCTTTTTGATCACTGACTTAGATACCTTAGCATTTTTTTCTTTGCATGAAATGTCTCCAGTTTCTTCTAAATCTGGAAAAAAGCAGATTCTCATTTGCTCTTTCACACCGCCACCCCTTACAGATGCAAAAATAAAACCTCTCATCTGTTGCCATCCTTGGAGCCATTCTGTCAGATTTCCTTCACTCCCTCTCTTATCCCCCCCACTTAATATTCTCCTGTTGACTTTGGCTCTTTCTTTTTTGTATTGCAAGTTTTAGTTAGCTTCCTCTAACTTATAAAAACAACAAACCTTCATCACACATACGCAAATAGATTAACACCAGTTGCTTCTCTTCATCTATCTTCATGTCCCTTTCATCTCTTAAGCTCTTTCTGTGTTAAGTCTTTCTCTGGTCACTCTCCTCTCATTATAGCCTAAATCTTCCTTCTCGGTGTCTCTATCTGGTGCCTGGCACAGCACAGAAACTGTCAGCAGTGAGGCCTGTGCTCATTTCTTTCTGGGAAGAGCTCAGAACCGATACTTCATCCTCATCATCCTTGTCTGATCAGCTCCTTTACTGTGCAAGTCTGTAGTTCTTCCTTGTTTTCCCTGTTTTTCACCTTGTTTCTAGATAGAGCTGCCTAATGCACGCTGAGGAATCGCTTCTATGCTGAGAGTTCACCTCTGCTGTGGAGCTGACTCCTCCTGGACAGACTGAACCCTTAGCTTGTTTTTGACACCTTACCATGGATCTCCAGCCTTCGTTTCAACTTGAACATGGCTAAAACAATTTTTGTTCCACTAAGCTTTCCATGCTGCCTCTCCTCTTGTGTACTCTAGAGCATATTTTCATCTTATCTGTCAGGGCTGTGCCTCAGAGTGCTGCCCTCCATCCCGGCCTTTCCCGCCAGCTTCAGTTCTGGACATTGTCATTCCTCCCCTTGGATTCCCCGCAGTGCTTTGGCCTTGTCTCCCTGACAGCATGGTTCTGCCACGCACCATGGTGGGGAATCGGGACAGGCAAAGAGAAATGATTTCTTGGTATGACTTTCCTGTTGGAAATTATGTGGACAGGTGGGTTAAATCAAACATGTTTGGTACAGATGGGATCGTACACAGAGGGGATTAAATTAATATGAGATTATTTAAAATCTCCTTGACATTTTCTTCCACCTTTTTTCTCCTGCCTGGGATTATCTCCAAGATATTTTGTCTTCTGTGCATAATGATTGTTTCTTAGGAGCAGACAAGAGTATCCTAAACAATTGCCTTTCTGCGAGTTGACAGACGCTCATCCATCTCGTCGATACTGCATGTGGTTTGTGCTAGTGTGGTAGCCTCTATTTAATTCTGTGGACTCTTATTAAAATTCATGATAACTTTGCATTATTTAAAACTAACTGTGGTTTGTTGAGAAAGGGAAGCAGTAGCGTAACTGACACAAAACTCAGCCCCAGCTTTAGAAGAGCTGGTAGAATAATGTTATGAAGGTCTTGCTTCAAGAGAACTAATTTTATACAAAGCATCTGCCAGATGTAGCTTCACTGAGTAAAAGCCATCCCCTTGAGCCTTGGTGTGGCTGCTGCTGCTATGTAGAACTATTTATAGATCAAGTATTCACAGGGTAAAGAAGTTAATTAATCCTTGCAGATCCTTGTGTGGTAGGTATGTTTATAATTCCATCTTGTTAATGAAGGAACTGAGCCAGAGAGCTGAAGTGATTTGGCAAGGGCTATTCTGTACTAAATGAGAAACCAAGCCAGTATTAGAACTCCAGAGCCCTTGGCTTCTAATTAGGGGGAAAATGTGCCTGTTTGCCATGAAATTAAAATATGTCAGTGCTTTCCCCCACTTCAGACTGGAATGCAAGTTAGACGTTTAAGAGAGAGGAAGGCAATCGCACTACAAATTATAGCAGACCGTGCCAGCTCGGCAATAAGGGGATGCTTCATTTTCACATTCTCAGTTGAGAAAAAAAAAAAAACCAACCCATTTAACATAATAAAAACCCAAGTCTTTTATTTCAGTCTGCAGGACTGATGCAAAATGTGTGAATCTGTTTTTCAGCCCTCTGTAGACTGTAAGAAACTGAATACTGGGTATTGAGATCATACTTGCCTTTCAAATATACTGTAAAACCTGAGATTTTACCTGGGACATAAAGCTGCAAAATCATAATAATCTCCATGCAAACTTTGCACTGGCATCTGGATTTTCATGGATGACTGATAATTCTTGTATCAACTCATTTGTAATTTACAGTTCATGCATTTTTTGGATGTTGTTTTCACAATAACTTCACAGCATTATGCAGCAACCTTTAAAGTTACTTTATTTCATAAAAGATGTGATTTGCAACGAAGAGGGAATATTCTGTCCTGAACTAGGTAAATCAAGAAATAAACCAGCTACCCCACACAGAGGCAAATTCAAAGCCAATCATACAGTATTAGGCTTTGCTAGTTTACTACAAAATTGGATGACAACTTAGTAATGTGATGCCTTTTTAAAAAACGTAAATGTGGAGATAGTGTGTCATGTTTGTTATTCTAGGCCTTGGCCATTAAAATAATAATTTGGCATTTCAGGTTTGGTTCTTATGATTTTCTTTTTATAATATATTGAAGAGAAGACTTGGAAATAACAAGACACATTGGTTAAGTCCTGGGTCGCAGGCTCAGGAAAGCTGGGTGCCACCAGCTCCTCAGGCTGCCCTGCAACAGAGCTTTGGCCAAGGCACCCCCCACCGGGGCGTCTCCCTTTCCTTCCTGCATGAAATGATCAGGACTTTACTGACCTCTGCTGTCAGTAGCCTTTGTGGACTAGTGAGTAAAGCTGCTGGGTAAGGACTATGAGGTGGTATTAAAATGACGTGTGGGGCCCCTAGTACCACCTCCAAACTGCCTTGACTGACTGAGTGTGGAAGAAAGTCTTTTTTTTCTAATGAACAAGCACCTTTTACTATATGGGCTATTAATTATATATAACTTTCCAAAAGCTTGTAGAGAGGGAATCAATCTCTCTATTCCTTGTGGGTCCCAGCGCACTAAAGCTGAGTACAAGCACTGTATAGAGCAGTGTAATGACCCCTTCAAAAAATATAGTCCAATAGAGTTTTATTGTCCCTGAGTTAGACTTTTCACTGTTAGACTTACCTAGTCTTGCGCGTTTCTTGGTTTGTCCCTTAAAACTGGTCTCGCTGTGTCTTAGTTTTTCATACTAAAGTATTCATTTAATGGCCTTGTACAATAAAGTTTGGCCAAAGTACGTGTGGAAAAGCAAACTGAGTGAAATTAGTATTTTGGCAAGTCCTCAGGCTGATATCCAGGCTGCCTGCCATTCTAGCTGTGATCACACTTACTGTCCACGTGTCCTGGAAAAGAGAGAAAGGTAGTCGTTGGAGTGGCTCCAAACCAATAAAGACTGAACTTCCAGACTTCCTTAGAAACACAGGTGAAGAGAAAGAGCAGGCTACCCTACTCGGAAAGTCTCTTCTGCCTTTCATTCCTCCTTCACAAAAAGAATCACCAGGATAGCTTAGAGAGACAGTCCTTAGGTCACTAAATACACATGTGTGTGTTGCACAGAAGTTTTCAAAGTGGAAAGGGTATGTCTTAAGTTTATTGTAATTTAACTTCAAGTAGATATTTGAGTTGATCCACTTTGGCTTGAGTTTTTACTGAAAAATATATCTGACTTGATTGTGTAAAGAAAGCCAGCCCAATAAACAAACCACCAAACAAGCCCTTTTTCCCCCAAACCAGAGAGAAACAGAAATTTTGTGGCTGGACAATAGTCTTCTCTAAGTATTTTATGTTCTGTTCAAATTGGTACAGCAGCAAGATACAGCATTATTGCTCAATAGCTATCATGCTGCAAACTGCTCAAGATCTCCTCCACTTCTTGTGGAGTTCCTCACAGAAACTCCTGAGATGCCTCTCTAGAACCAATGGCACTAATGCCACAAGAATTTTGATGCAAAATTGTGAACCGCGTAGCCCTACCTTTAGTCTTTATACACCAATAAATTAAAAAATCTCATCCCTGTCACTTGTATAACCGTAAGGTCATCAGACTAATCCTACTATGTTACCTTAAGCGGTAACTGTTCTTTCAGAAAGATGGTTTTAAATCTATAGACTAGTAGCAGAAGTAATACTGTATTTCTTAAGACTGCTTACTTAAAAGGATCTGCTTGCTAGCCTCCTCTGAGGTGAGAGAACGTTGTTCCTGCAGAACAATGCAGGAAAATGCAGAAATGCGCAGCATCTTCTAACAAACCTCGTGCTCTTTACAGCATCTTTGGAAATGTAAGACATAGTTTCTTTTCAGCAGGGACTTTGTCTCGTGCTTTTTACAGCATCTGTTCAGTTTCAGTTTTATTTTGGAAATGTAAGACATACTTTCTTTTCAGCAGGGACTTTGTGAATAAATTTTGAATTTTAATTTTCATTCATTTCATTCATGTAATAAATGAACATAGAACAAAGAAAAGATAATTGTTTTGGCACAGGAGAGGAAACAAAGTAGTATAAACCACGTTTCAATGCCTTTTGCCTTATGATACTCAACTATACTTAGGGTTTGTTTGTTTGTTTTCCAGAAACTGTCCTATACAAAGGAAGCAATGGGCAGGTGAGTATGTGTTCGCCTTGCATTTTATTCTCTCTGGAGACAACAGCAGGGCTGAGTTTTGACATTTTGTAACTTTTTCTCTCTTTTTCTTGTCAGTTCCTGCACGGATTGGTCGTGTGGGTGAGTAATTTTCCCTTTTTAAAGGCTCCTCATTGATTCCTTCTCCAGTTCTTGCTGCTGCTCGTGTTAATTTGTGCACTGAAGATGAGCAGAATTCACCTTTGTGCAAAAGGGACATACAGAAAAGTGTGGTGGAGCAATCCTGTGGTTCTTGCATGTGAACCTCTGGCAGGCTGTCCTAGCACGCTTGGCATGCTCAAAATATCTCAGCCAGTCTGAGGCTTGTACTTTTGCTTAAGTATGTCATCACCTCGTCGGCCATCGGGCACTGATGCAGCCTATTTACCTGAAGAGGTTTAGTGGGGAAAATCTATTTTGGGAAACAGATGTGTCCGTAGTTACTCGTGTTAGCATTCTGGTTATTCTGCGAACCTTTCCCAAAGGCTTTAAGGTAGTCCTGGTCATCATTACAAGCAGCAAGAACGTGAAATGTTTCTGAAATGCTTTTTATAAAAAGCTTTTGAGAGAAGTGCTCTAAAAACAGTTACAAGGGAATTGGCTGCTTGGGCTCCTCACACTTCTAACAAGGCAATAAAAATGAAAACTAGTCTGAATTATGTCTTCTTTTTACCAAAGCAAACTTGAACTTGACCTGTTATTTTTGTGTCTTTTTTGAGCTGAAAGGAAAACCAGTTAAAAAAATTATTACTCCACTCCTACTCAGAACTTAATGTGAGCTGTTATTTTTAGAGCAATTCAAACCCAAACAACCCAGTGCTGAACTCGCCTCTGAAAAATTGGCAGGTTCAATTCCCTGCTTTACAGACCACATAGAGCTATGATAAATATGAGTAAGTCATTTACTGGGAAGAGTAATCGCTTGAGAGACTTTAAAAAAAACCCTAACTTCCCAAATTAGGTATCCTTATAATGATTTAATAACCACAACATTATATATTAAAATTATTAGCATGCGAAGATAAGGGCAAAAGTGATCCCTAAGAGACTGGTTTCTCTCTGTCCTGTTGAGCTGATCACTCCTCTGACATGAACGCTCCCCAAAGCCCCCAGGTACTCTGGGTAGCATACATCTGTTCAGAACTTTCTCTGTTGAGAATGCAACATTGACCAAACTTTTATATGCTTTTATTTTCAAAGAGCTAATAAGTAATAAAAAAAAAAAATCTTGTAAACTTTGTGGGTCCGATTCTTTCTTATTAGCATCAGTCATTCTCTAGACTGGCTCTTTACGTGAATGGAACCACATCTTATTTATCAGAAACTGTGAATTGAGAGATACAGTTATCTCAGTTTGAATGTTGAAGGCTGAAAAAATTAATCTTTCTGAAGTAGTTTAAGTTTGAAAACCTATTGTATCCCTCTATGTGATCATTCAGGAAATCTAGTAAATGTAGAGATACATCAACACTAATCAATCTAGAATTACTGCATGCACTGGGCTAAACAACCTACCAATGTAAAAAGCCCAACATTTGATTGAAAGGTGGATCATCAGAGTGATTAATGCTGTACTTGCACAAAAGCCATCTTATCAAGTGCTTTGTGACAGGCATTAAAGAGGCTCTAGTTGACAATGGGCAAGCTTTACCCAACTTGATTCACTGTGGGGCTGTATTGCATCACCCTCAAAAATACACTGCTTTTATCCCGGAATATATGACTTCAGATTGTTTATAGTGTTAGGATGGGATCTTTGTTGTCACTGACAGTTTAAACTTTGGTTTTACTATATCTTTTCCTCTGAAAGTTGTTGTTTGTCTCGTGCTTGGGTGTGTTTTAGAGCATAAGGAGAGTGATAGAGGACTGAAGCAGTGAGATGGAAACAGATTTGCTCTGGATAATGGAGCATCAGGAAGAAATTAGTATAAATGATTTCTGCAATATTAAAACCCACAAACTTATTCTAAGAGCATTCTGGACATCATGAGATGTCCATTTGTGGTTTAAGATGTGAAGTTTGTAAGCCAGGGCCATATAAAAACAAAGCCATGAACAGCTATCATGGGTAGATGTTTCATGTAACTTCAGATGTCTTCCATCGAGGAGTAAATGAGCCATCTCAGCATTGCCAACAGCCAACATTATTATTTCCTGCAAAAATATACTAGACCTCCCAGTACACATCAGAATAAAATGAAGACCTTTTTAAAAATTTCGGTCAGAGGTCAGAGTAAGCACCTAGCCCAGGATCAACCCCAGACCTTAAAGCACATTGTGGGAAATCCAGCGTCAGGTCCCTCCTGCACAGAAGGATCTGCGAGTGCCGTTCTGCCAGCTCCTGGGCAGTGCTGTGGTCACCTGCCAACCCACGTGTGCAGAGAGAGGCTGTTCCAGTGCAGGGCAATAGAGTGATTTGAACATGGCTGTCTTGCCACCCAGCTGTGCCATCTGTGTCAGAATGGGGAACTGGCTTGGTCCCATGTCTCCAGGGATGGCAGGACTATCCTAAGGCACCAGCTTTAGATATCTAGATGAAATGTTCAGGTGAGGCTCCCACATCGCTGCAGAAGGACAGTCTACTCCAGAGGATGCCTCGAAGCAGGGGTCTGACAGAGGTGCTCTGACTTGTCCTCCGGGGAACTCTAGTTTCTCTGATGAATGTGCAGAAGCAGTCATTTCAGGTTGGAGAACTAGCATGAGGCGTATTTCTCAGTCTGTTTTCCCACTGATAAGAACATAGGAAATTTTGCAGTAGGTTTGTTCTCTAGAGCATAGCCCAGGCACAAGAAGCTAAAAGAATGTTTTCTTTTCATGAGCTTTAACCAATTTTATTTTTGTTTCTGTGAAACGATTTCTTAATTTGGGGCTGATCTGGAACAGAAGACAGGCCGTTGATATCTGTTGGTCATTTTAGCTACACTACCTTTCTAGATTAAAGCAAAACTGTGCTGAAAGCAATAAACAGCTGTATAATTGAAGCTGTGACTTAAATAACTTAATACATCTCATTTAATCCTACCTAGATGTCAATACCATGTCTCTATCTAACTGGAAAAAGCTGGTTTCAGCTAGTTAAATGCCAGGATAGTTTTAGTGTAGCCTACAGAAAAGTGGCTTGTACTTGTGTAATTTACTTCCCAGAATAACTCACAATCCGGCATTACTGGCAATTGCATAACAGCAGGATGGAAGTTTGTTCCCATGAAACAAGTGCACGCGTTTACACAGGTTACACGCTCAGCTAGCCTGGCCTTTTAAGGAACGGAGGGATTAACCTAAGTACCGCTGAGGAGAAAACCTCAAAGGAAAAGTAATAGATGGGACGTAATCCATATGTGTATGGAACAGCCCAGTGGACATTGTGAAGTTTTGCCCCAGCTGGAAGCGTAGGCGTACTGCACCAGCTAGAGGCTTTTAATGATTGCTTTGTGCAGTAGGCCACTGGGACTTTGCATAATGAATTTTGCTCTCTTGATATTGGAGCGTGTCTCGTGACAATAGGACACCGTTCTGTCTAATTCCTGGGGCGTCAAAAGCCAGATCATGAGAGTCAACTGAAGGCAAAGGAGTTACACAAAATTGTTGCAGTAGGAAACCAGAGTTTTTATGTCATAGCCTTCCTTGAATGCTGTATGCACAAAAACATTCTGAAGAAAAAAGAGAAAGAGTATGAGGTAGTTGAAAAAGATTAATATAATACGCTACTTTTTCACATCTTCAGATGTGGCTATTGAATGAAATCAATAGAAGCACGTGTCCTTTCTGGCTGGTATTTGGTGAGCTGGTACTGACTCAAATTAGTCACAATAGATCATGTCCGGACCTCCTTTGTTCTGTCCATGTTCGCTGCTTTGAAATACACTGGCAAATTTAGGATCCATATTTCATCAGTGGTGGCAGCAATGGTTGATGATGTATCAACTCAATTTTTGTACCTTTTATCTAAATGTGTTTCTTGAAAGAAAAAGAGTTTGACTTTTGTGCTGGGATCATTTCAACAGTTCAGCAGTTCTGCTTGCAGTGAACTAGAAAGATACGAGAGCTCCTTTACTGTCTGTATGTGTATTTAGCAACGATATTACTCATTTCAGAAATTTTTGAGAATCTGCACAGCTTTACCCTATGTGAAGAGTTCCACGCTGCTCCTCTTCAGTTGTGTATTTCCTTTTGTGCTCACTACTGTCAGATAACACATGTGAAAGGTTTGTCCTGCTTTAATTAAAAACAAGAGGTTAAAGTTCAAGAACTACCTTAATGAAAACTACAATAAATGAAAGTACAATTTAAAAGGAAAAGAATCTGAATACAAGGTTCAGTCTTGCATTCTGTACTTGGATAAAAATACTTCTGAAATGGCATACTTACTTAATTCAAGGATGCGTGATTAAAATAGTTGAGAAAACCAGACCATAAAATTATTTTCCCTTCTTTGCACGATATAAGTATTGAAATAATAACGTTTAAGAAAAATAAATGCTTGCCATAGCAAATTAGACTTTAGGACATGGAAATTGATGGACATCTGGTATATGTAGTACAAATCTGAAGAAGGTACCTTCTTCAACCACAGAGGTGAGTTTGTGTTAGACCTTGAGGAAGGATGTAGAGAAAAATGTAACTAATACCTTTATAAAAAGTGAAATGGTATCACATATGTCCCATTTGACAGGTCCAGAGTGGTATTTCTCCTTAATAACATGGCATGGCTGCACAAAAGAACTTGTTTAGGCTTTACGGTTGCCTGTGGGTCAATGGGACACTGTGCTTTGGTGGACTGGAAACTATGGAGTCTTTTCCTGATGGGACTGATGTCCCACAGAAGTACTCACCATGGGCCTTGAAGAAGCAGAATACAGGCTCTATTTGTGAGCTGTATTTGCTGTATTAATACGCACAGGCTGTCCATAAGCACTGTTTGCTTCGGATCAACTTCTGAGACCCTCACGGGTCTTGTCTTACACCTGCCTGGATCCAGGTGTCTAACAGAGCTCTGTGACCTGAAACCAGTTGTTTCTGCCAAGGAAAGACAGTGCAGTGTTGTTTGTTCTGCTGCTTAGACATCTGCTTGTGCATATTCCTTCCTGCCTCTCCATACACATGTGTGTGTTTTTGTATTTTGTTTACTGCTCAGCCGAGGTGGTCCAGGGCATCACTCATGCAGGTAGGACAATAGAAATAGCATTTCATATGTCTGTGTCTCAAATTCACAATAAGCTCTTGCTGGAATACAGCCCCTCCACCTGGAGTGGCTCGCTTGTTTAGGTATAGTTAAAAATAAAGCCTGGGCCCTGGATTAATCTTGGAGGAAAAAAAAAAAAAAAAAGAAAAAATAAAAATCACTCATATTTTAAATGGTGTGACTGGAGGGGAGTTTGAATCTATTTGAATCTGTGTTTACTTTGAAGAGCAGTGTATTCAGACAAATTAGCGTATGCATTGTCCTGTGCTTTTTGAGTGCCTTCCTTAGAGATACCTAGTACTGTTGCTGTTCATTTAGGAGATTGATGAAGTGGGCATTGGAAAAATTAAGATGTTAAGGGGAAGTAGAAGGCAAAATGAAATGGATCAAAAAGAAAGGAAACCTCATCATTCTGGTAAAGCAATGAAAAAACAACGTTGTGCATAAATTGAGGTTGGTTACAGCAGAGTTTCTTAAAACAGTATTTTTATCCTCCTGAGAAAAAGTGGTAACTGTTAATTTGACCTAATTCAGTACTTGACCGGTCTTGCTTGGTTAGATTGATTAGGGTTTTACTAGGTGTTATTTAAGCCCCTGGCTTTTAATTTCCAGCCAGCTGTGAGCTGGCATTTTGTCAGAAAATTGCTTAGCGCCTGGAGGCTTGCAATTAAAAGCCCCTCAGTACCAGTAAGAACGCATTACCCAGCCCGGACAAAGAGCGTGGCCTGCTGCTGCTTGAGGTGATGGGTTTACTACGCTGCCAGTGACGGTGGCTTTATTCTCACCCTGCTTTTTAGCCCTCGCACGGTTGCCCTGTGGCCCGGTTCGGCCTGTGGTTGCCGCTGTGTGGCCAGCCCGGTGTCCGAGGTGACGCTGCGAAGCGGAGGGCTGTTTTGGACAGACAGCTGCCACTCGTTTCGGTCAGGGACAGTGAGAGGGCTCTGGGACCTTTGGAACCTGGCGGACTTTATTTTGATACCTTCTGTAACCTGTAATCCGATCTAGAAGTAGTACTCTACTGAATTTTAATTTTTTTTTAATCGAACTTTAGGCTTTTCCATTTGTAAACCGCTCCTCTTCTGAAAGCGTGATTGATATTCTCGCATTCTCTTGGGTGTTTTTTTTTTTTTTTCTGACCTGTTTTGAGGATTTTTCCTTTAAAAGCTCAAGCAATTTAGTTGACGCTGATGTTGTGATAGTGGGTGCCGGTGCCCAGGGGCTGTTGACGGGAGGGGGTGCAGGGCGGCCCCTGTGAGGAGTGGCTGGGGCTGCCCCAAACCGGTTCCAGCCGGCTCTGACCAACCCACCCCAGGGAGCGGCCCAGCCCCGCGGCCATGACGGCAGCACCTTGGGGAAAACATGTTTAAGAAAGGGCAAAAACACTGCATGGGGAGAAGGGGAGGGAACGGAAAGAACTCGAAATGGCAGCATAGAGAAGGCCAAGGTTGAAGGTGGAGGAGGAGGCGGCGGCACTCCATGGCGGAGCAGGTGTTCCCTGCAGGCTGTGGAGGGCTCGTTCTGGAGCAGGTAGACATTTCCTGAAGGAACCGCTGCCCCCGCAGAGCCCACGCCGGGCAGGGGAGTCAGGAGTGAAGCTGGGCCTGGGAAAGGGTGGAGGAAAGGTGGTGTTTAAATGTTTGTTTCTCACTACCCAAATCTATTTATGCGCAATGAATTCATTTAATTTTCCCCACGGTGAGTCTGCTTTGCCCGCGGAGGTAATTGGTAAGCAATCTCCCTGTCTTTTATCTCAGCCCGTGAACTTTTAAATCTTATTTTCTCCCCTGTCTCGTTGAGGAGGAGGAGCGAGAGAGCGGCTGGGTGGGCATTTGGCCCTTAGCCAAGGCTAACCCGCCGCAGAATCGGGTCCACGGCTCAGTTGGTCGGGTGGCCTTTCAGGTCCTTTGGAGATGCCCTAAGTTACAGGAGGCGCCTGCAGAAGGCTGGCAGGTACGATGTGGCATCCGCGGGCGACCAGTGCCTTCTGGGGCAGCAGCCGGAGGTCAGGAGTGCCTGGAGGCCCCTCAAAGCGTGCAAGTGTGCCAGGCACTGACCCGTGGGCAGCTGGATCAAGTCCCGTGAGTCCCGGGTTGAGCTCAGGGTGTAATTTATTCTACCAAAGAGAATCACATTTCTTGCTGTCCGCTTCTCAAGAAAAAGGGGGTTGATGTAAGGCTTAGCTAATGTTTATGTCTGGGTTTCAGCACTTCAGCTGAACAGAAGGTTACAAATCCTGTAGCAGAATTGGTTTTGCACATCACTTTGCTTCTGTTGAGTTTTTATTCTGACCTTAGTTACGCTAAACTGTTTGTAATAAGTAAAATGCCAGATTGTGTTACCTCTTCTGAAAGTAGAATCCTGTTTGAGTCTGAAGATAACATCATTAAAGATGATGCACTAAAATGCTCTGTTTACTGATGCTGTGATTTGGTGAGACTCTGGTATAGATGTAATCTAAGGCCTATTGAAAATAGTAACTGGAAAATGTTTAATGTGACCAATTAATAATTAAGCAATAGTTTTTATTTCAGGTCTAAGATGATAAAGAAGTAAGGAAATGAAATGCCTCTAAAATATAACCAACATTCTTAACAAACTCTAAATCTAAAATGGGATTTTGAGTTGTTTTTTTTTTTAGCAAAAAGAAGTTCATGTTTTGGAATGAGGTATTTGTGACTCTTTATACGTGTGGTGGCAATGGCAGAGAGGATATCTTGTCTAAATTATACTTGCTAGTAAAATTCAGCTTTCCACTCTTGGAAATCATTGCAGGATTTACTGAGGTTGTCAAAGAATCAGTGGAGAGTTACCTTGCACTATGCTGGCTGAAAGCAGGTAGCAGTGTCCACAAGATGGAAGCAGACGCAAATAACTGTACATTTCAAGGCTTGCATAGAATTCATCCACTTTAGTTGTTCGGGAAAATATATGAAGGTTCCATTTAAACTCTTGAAATAGTATTTTTTGCTTTGTTCATCTGGAGATTATTTTAGTTTTCTTTAGTATTTTATAATTGTTATGTAGATACCACCCTGCCAGTTTAACATTCCTTAAATTTACTATATTTTAACCACTATGTGCAGCATTAGCCTTTGCCTCCTGAGAAAAAGGATGGGTGAAAAGATTCTTGGCTTAAATAGAAAATTCATCAGATTTGTCCTCATATCTGTTTATATGAGAGTGTTACGTGTCTGTGAGAGGCAGGGGAAGAAACAGAGTTTGAGACCTTAACTCAGTGAATCTATCATGTGTTTGATGATACAGTTGCGCCCTGGTATCTTTCGTCTGTAACTTTGCATCTGGTTGTCTGGCTGGCGCTGGAAGCCTCTGATTTTTGGAGTGGTACAGAGACTGATTATATGTCCGGAAGGAGGCAAAACGTCCATCAACATTGACTGGAGTTCTGTTTGAGGACAGACTGTAAGACCAGTAATCTAGTATGTGAGTCAAAAATCAAACCTGGTAAGGCTAGGAACCATGGCTCACATAGTATCAGTGCTCACATATATTACAGTGAAGTCTCATTGCTGCAATGCTTACTTTATGGCCTGAGTATGGCCACCAATAAAAAAGGAGTTCCATGAGAAGTGACAGAAATATGTCAACGCAGTGAACAATGTTTTTTCTGAAGTTCAATTTCTCTCCAGCACTTAAATTTCCAATCTTACAGATTGGGCTATGTATAATAAAATGTAACAAACCTGAAAAAATACTTCTTTCTTCATTCAGGAAAGACTTGTTTTCTGTCAGAGTGTGTCCCACTCTTGGTAACTCGACAGTTGCTCAGGGCTTACACAGCTGGCCTCAGGGAGCTTGAGTTTACTGTAAGAGCCATGGCAAAGCTCTTAGATTTTCTTCGGGCTGACAGCCTCCATCTGATTTTTACCTGAAGTGTTTTTCTTTTCGCATTTGACCTAGAGTTGTTTGCATGCAAATGCAATAATTGGATTTGGAAACTGATGCATTTTGAAGATTTCCAAATAAAATTCACGATGAGAAGAAGCCATCTTTTTGCAGTGATTTCAGTACAGTTGTGATGTTTTAGTGCACTGGAGAGTATTTTAAAAACTGAGCGGTTTATAGAACATTACAGGTCATCTTTGTGTTTTATCTCTGGTCTTTGTATTTGCTTCCTTTACAGAATGGCTAGAAGGGAAAATGTATTTTGGGGGAGGACTCCAGGTCAGTTGGAATATAAAGAGGTTAGCAGCCTGGAGAGGCACATGATGGGTTGCGTGATGCAAGTGACCCAGTATCTAAGTTGCAAAAGATAACTGAAATATTGCAAAGCCTAATTTTTATGAAATTACCAGCAAAGTAGTATCATGACAAATTTCTTCTGCAAACGTGCTTTTTGGTGTGGCAGCAGACTCACAGATAAATCAAAAACTAATAAATATATCTCACCATGTTCAACTTCAATTTCTGATTTTACTTTTATTTAGCAGTAGTGGGACTCCAACTCCAGCTTCGGATGCTGATGTTACCACACTGAGAGGTCAGTTTTCATCTAACTCCTGTTAAGGCTGACTCCAAATTGCTAGAAAATTGAGAAATTTGATGGTGTTTGGATTTGAGAAAGAGATGTGAATTTTTGCATCTCAAATAATGCTGTTTGTGATCTGGAGATCATGTTACATGCTGACATAATTTTGTTATTGTATGAATAATTAAATTAGTTCTGTGTACTTTTTCCTGCACTTAGCTTCATGTTCCCAAAAATACATCTGCTTAGAGAGAACATTAGTATTTTATTCTGATTAGTGCATTTAATACTTTTCCTCAGGCTCTTCAGGTGTTTCCTGTGTTATTCCTGTCATGATGATGGGAATAGGAATCAAATTTTACTGTTGGTTTATGCTTGCTGAGCTACTGCTGTGTTTATCTACATGTACATGGGTATAAAAAAAAACCCTAAACAAAATAATACTGCTCTCTTTCAAACTCAGATGCAGCTGCCAATGTTCCCCCCCCGCATGAGATCTCCATTGAGAGTGCTGTGAGTGGTACCATCCATGAGATCGAAGATGCAGACACTACTGTGAGTGTTTTTTTTTCATTTGGTTCAGCATTCTGATGCCTTTCCTAAATAATATTGTTTGTGGTCATTTACATTTCCTAGTACTTAAAGGTGTTGTTAGCATAGGGTGTTAATTTCCTGGGTAGGTACTCTTTTGTTTGCAGAGGCTTTGCAATGCTGCTTCCCCCACAGTGAGAGAGAATGCATCAGTTGAGCTGCCAGGTGAGGATTTTGCTAGTGACCTAGGACTAGGCAGGGAATGCCTAGGGCTTTTGAAAGCTCCCAGAAGAATGTGGAGCACTATTATTTCTATGGAAAGACAAGGTACCTGTCTATGGAAAGACAAGGCTGTAGTAGCATTTTGAGGGTCCATGTGGTACAATTGCATAGGACAGCTGAGAGGTGGCCTGGATAGCCTCGAAGATTCCTTCTGATTCTCTGCTCCTTTTCCTTTGCTGACATAGACGAACTTTTATTTATCATCTTACAGTCACCCTTACCTTGATAGCGAAACAAAACTCCCAACACTGGGAAGCCTACATCAAGTACTTAAAGGGGTTCCTGTAAAAGCGAGCTGACTTTCAGAAGTGCTGACCACCACATAGATCCCAGGGAAGTATTTGCTTCCAGGAAACAGCTCCTCTGGATAAAAATTTAAGCCCAAACTCTAGATTCCGTCTGCAGTATTTGTGGGCCTACATGACTGAAGAAAATTTTGCAAACCAGTGGCATGAGTCAGCTGGCTTTTGTTTTCTTATAAACGTGAAACTCTCAGTGGATTTACTGAGAAGCTTACAAAGTTGCGCATGCTGCATGTAAGTAGAGGCTGATTTATGGTACTGGGTTTAACGTGCACTGTTCTGTAACCTAGTATAGCCATGAAACAAAGCTGGGCCAAACTGTACTTTCTTCTAGAGATTGCAAGACTGACTGTGGAGCTCTGATGCTATGCTTCCAAGAATAAATAGCGAATATGAAACAGGCAGACAGTTTCTGACTTGAGTCCAGGCTCTGACTTTACATTATGTACCAAGAACACTTGTGGTTTGGTCCTACGTACACCATTATTCTTTTTTGAAACAGAACTGTCTGAAGTATTTCTGCCTGAGCAGAGAATAGGACCAGTCAGTAAATCAGAAAGAAACCAGAATTAGATTGCTGCTGCCACAGTGTTTTCACTCTGGACAGTTACATTACACCTCATCATTGCTCTGTGCAGCCAAAATGCATTGCAGATTACAAGACCAAGAGTGAGTAAAGCTCATCTTCCGCACTCATATGTTGACTGTACTTTTGGTTTTGGGGGACTGATAAATGATTGAAACTACATCGTGTTGCAAAGAGCCATATAGTAGCAGCACATATATGCCTGCTAAGTATGTATATCTCAGAGGCTAACTAGCTTAAAGTAGTGAGTGTACCAGTCTTTACTGTCCTTACCAAAGTTACCTAGTAAAAAAAGGTTGGGGGGGAGGAAGATAATTTAACTAAAAATTTTTAGAGGGTCCCTAAACAATGTATAAGTTGCTCACTGGGGGCAGCTAAACTTTCTGGAGAAAGGTTTTTCCGTTTCCTGTACCATACATAACACAGGATGCAGTTTTGCTCAAAAGGTCATTTTGTTGGCTCTTTTTTTTCCTTTTTGGTGGGGAAAAAGCAACAAATGCGTGTAAATAGCCAAAGACATTTGGCTATTTGGCTAAAGCTAACTTAAGCCAGCCTTCCCTTCGCTCCCCCACAAATCTCAATTTTTTTTGTTTTAGAACAAAACCATGAAACAAGGTGTGGTTTTTCTTATGTCTTTCAGTATACCACAAGGAATAGTATGCTGGTTGTAAAATACTAGGCAACTAAGCAGAAAGTGTTTTTCCTGTGTTGCTCAGTCATGCAAATTAGATTAAAACTTGTAATTCACTGCTGCCCATGGCAGCCGTGATAGCTACATGCTTTCCTGATGCATTGCGCAGCCACCGCTGCGGGGCTTCTTGGGGAACAGCAGACCCCTACCAGTTGAAGCCCACCACTTTAGCTCAGCAGAGGTCCCCGCAGATCTCCCGATGTCCATCATGTATATCTGGGAGGATCCTTCACTTACTGAGGCTGAACAACACACGATGTTGTTCTGAATGTAGGACTTGGCAAAGGTAACTCGTCTTCCAGGTGGAATAGTAAGTAGGAGCCTTGTGATAAATGAGTATATTTTGGGTAAATCAGCCTATTGTTGACTGGGCTCAAGTGAGCTGTTGGCGTATCCACAGTTGCACTTTAAATTGCCTCATCCCACACAACTGGGTTTCTGTTTGTAGATGAGGCCAACTAGATGGCCTTACAATAGAGTAAAAATATGCAAAAGGAAAATAGAACTATCTGCAATACAAGAATTCTTTAAAAATGTTCTTGCTTAGTAGATTGCCTCATTAGTTGCTGTCTCTGTCCCTGAGGCTTCATGAGCACCCCATCATATTGCAAGGTGAATACATATGCTGATAGCTCAAGTCAGCGTGCAGTGCTTTGGATTGCAATTTTCACATCTCATTAAGCATACCCATGACCATCAGTGTGGCCCACCATAGTGCCCTGGGCTGTTCCTGTCCATACAGCATTTATGGAATGGGCCCAGGTTTTCCACCCCATCAAGGGCCAGAGAAACTTCCAGGTTTGCAGCAGCTGGAGAACTTTCTGGCCCACATAAGAAAGATGTTTGGACCCAAGCTTAGGAATGTAGCGTGCTCTTGACTGATAGCAGACCATATGTACATACACATATCTAGGGATGCTTTTTACATGGAGTAAATTCAGGATAGGTAGGAATCTGGTCTCTGCTGGGTAATGAGGATTTATACCTTGGAAAAAACCCAAAGGGCAAACCAACCAACCAACCAAAGGCATTAAATCACCTTTTGTTTTCTCCCCTCTTCCTTCCCTTCCAGATCAATAATGAGATAAAGAAGCAAGATGAGAAGACAGTGAGACCTGCAACTGAGCAGATGATTGAGTTCAGCATTTTGATTGTTGGTGAAAAGTACAGCGAGGAGCTGAGTGACCCAGCCACTGTGAAGCGTCAGCTGCTCTCTGACCAATTCATTTCTCAGGTGATTACCTTCCCTGACTTCCTTTTTCTTTTTGCTGGCTCTGCAAAGCAGTAGTAGCATGTAGCACCCGTGTTAGGACTGTCACAGGCTCTGCAGAACCAGCGTAGGGCTTTTGCTGCTGGAGAATGTGCACCCACTATGAGAATACTCTGTTTTGCCTGACATGCTGCCCTTTTTGAAGTGGCAGAGTGTCATACATTGTATGTAGCATACCAGTTGCCAAAGGCCAATTACTCTAATTTTCCTTTTGTGTTTCTCATGAAATAGCTTGCTACCATTTTGCCAGCAAAAGAGGTAAAAATATGCTTTTGAGAGGATCAGAAAATTATGCTGAATGCCTGAATAGGGACATACTCTAAACAGGACCTTTCTGAGGGACTTCTCTCTCTCTCTCTCTCCCCTTTTCTGGTTTCCATTAATTTACTTTGCCTCATGTTAGCAAAAGACACAAAGCCAGAAGTTATTAATAAATGAAAAATGTTTCAACTTCTTTTAGCCCTTTTAAAGACCTACTTCTACCAGGGCTAATTTTGGCCTTACCATCTGTTCACAATTTTTCAGTACCTCTCCCTGTCAGTGTTATTGCAGAAGAGCTTTTAAACTCAGAGAGAAGCGACAAGATTCTTGCTTACCTCTTGATGCAAATTCATTAGTTCTTAAAGTTTTAGGACTTCAAAATTTTCAATTTTAAAGATATATTCAACATCTGTCTAGTGACCAGTCTGCCTAGAGGTTTTTTCAGCATTTTCTAAGCTCATTGTCCAGTTTGGATTCTTCCTTAATGTAGTTGGTTTGAAACTGGGGAGTGAAAAAAATAGTTTGAGGGTCCTAGCAAATAAGCCTGCCTGCGCTCTCAAAATGGCAGGACGTGAGTCAGCTGCAATTCAGAGCCACCAACCTGTTCTGAGGCAGTGCTGGAAGGTGGCTCGAATAATTCAGGTACAGCACAGCGTTAATGCGGAGCACAGGCAGAAGAGGTGCAAGTCCATCAGCATCTGTATATGTGGGCATGCTCTGGGTCTCCTACAGGAGCTGAGCACTGAAATGGGATTTAGGATATCTAAAAGATTACACAGTGTCCAGATTTTGGACTGTAGAAGAAACTCTGGCATCAGTCTAGAGAATCTGTCTGTATAGAGTAGGTGATAGGTGGGAAATTGGAAATTGGAAGAAGTTGCAAACGGCAGAACTCGTTCATATTTCTGTTCAGGAGAGACATTTCAAATGAATCATTGTGCACTGCAGTGAGACAGTCTCTGAAATCTAGGCTGCCAAGACAACTTTTACTCCTCATTTATGCCCAGGATCAGCAGTGCACGTGAGGACATTTTAAAACCCTCCAGCATCAGAAAAGTTCTTAAACACATGCTTGAAGCCCGTGGGAGTGAGCCATGGTTTAGTGTGCTAGGCATCTACTTCAAAGAAAAATACATATGTGCATATAGATATATATCCATACATATACACATGTAGGCATGATTTACTAAAACTTCATTTCAAGTTAATTTAATTTTAATTAAAATACAATGTTTTAATTTGTATGGTATAAAGTTACTGGCCCACCAATATACAAATGCATATTTAAAATACTAACTTTCTTCTCCCTATTGCTTCGATTTTTTTGTTTGGTTGGTTGGTTTTTATTTTGTTTATAATGATGATAATTTTATTACCATCGTTTTCTTGCGGTGGAGAGTTTGTCTTTCCTTTCTCTTGGGAGAGGCATCTAGGATGCCATACAGCAGCACATCGTGTGGCCTATCTTTTCTCTAGCTTTGCTTAGTCCCCTTTAGTTGGGGTTCTTTGTTGAATCCCTTTTACTGGGGCTAACCCTCTGCCAGATCCTGGGCCAGATGGGAAAGAGATGTACTCTTCACTGCAGCCAGAAAGCATCACCACAACTGTCACAAGTTGCTAGCGTGGGCTAGACATCTTAATTTTCCTAGTTGTGTGGCCAAGTAGCCATGCCATAGTGTGTGTGTGTGGAAGAAATGTCAGATGGGACAGAGTCCACCTGGCACATGGATGTTCCACTCCTTTGATCCCTTGCCTGTTTTTTCTCTGTCTTGGATAAAGAAGCTCTTGAAAAAAGAAAAAGTCGTCAGCACTTCGATTGTTTAAGTCTCACCAGAGACAGTTTAAAAATAGGGAGATTGGGGAGGGGAAGAAGAATTCGAGGAGTAAAAAGTAATCCTCAACTGGCAAGAATCCTCTGGGAGAAGAAAAACAATCCTAAACCGGCATGAACCTGCAATATTCTGTTTCTTGGTTTTATCTTGTGTAATACAGTTGACTATTGAATTAGGCCTGGATGTGCTGCCATTGTGCTGCCCCTAGTTGTCTTTTTTTTGAGTAGCCCTGCCAATTACTCCTGAGACACTTGTATGTTTAGGGCAGCGGAGATGAGCCATGTTTTGCACTTTGTAATGCATTAGTGCCTCTTTGGAGTCTAAGAGGTCCTGTTCCTACGGCGGACGCTGCTGCTCTTCTTGTTTAAGTTGCTAAGGTCCACAGCTTTTTCCTGAATTCTTTTTAATCCAAAGAGGTTTGGGAGGTAATGGAAACCTTTTGGGCAGAGACCAGTTTGTGCTGCATAAATAAGAGAAAGAATGTAGTCTGCAGAGTCTGTTTGAATTC
>VXBH01001752.1:428840-454064 GCA_013400035.1 Rynchops niger
TCTTGGGGAATGCTGGATGTTGTTTTTTCATACTTTTCTTTTCCTTTTCTGATAATGAAACAATGTCACCAAAACTCTTCTTCCATTAAGAGAGAGAATATTCAACCATTTTTCTCATCTTTTGTATAACAACTCGGCTACATTTTTAGAAAATGTTGAAAGTACCTCCTGATTTTTCACTAAATGAGTAGGGTGGGGGAAATCTGTGTTAATTTTTTGTTTTCTCCTCAAAATAGATGGAAAGTGTATTTGAAGGGCTACCTGGATACAAAAGCATCCATATCCTGGATTACAGGTAAAAAGATACTGATGCATACGTCGTGATTGAATGTCAGCATGTATGATGGTGTGATATGCTAGCACCACATGTTGGGCGTGTGTGTGGGAGTTCCTAGGATGTTTTAACCAAAGGAAAGTGCTTTTGTATTTGGTACCTCTATAAACAGAGGTTGAAATAGAAATACAGAACTGTATGTAAATGGAATCTTCTATTTTTGCTCCTGGCACCCACAAGAGAATTTCACATCATATGCTTGCCTTGATTTTAAGACAAGGCATTTTTATTCAAGATTCTGTCCTGAAATTAACATCTTTTCTAATTTAAAATTAGTATCAGACACTTCTTCAATACTGTTGACATGTCCTAATATTAAATGAGCAAGAACACAGAAACATTTTGGAAAAATCTAGTGTATTTGAATTTTTTTCCCAACTTACTAATGTTAATTTGGGATGACTCTAAAGGTTGGCGTTTGAGATGTATAAGGGTCTTTCTCCCTTTGATCAAAGCAAAGGTTGGTGAATAGTTTGATAAAGGATTTGCAATGTTTTATCTCTCTTTATTCTTATAAATATTTTTTTTAAAGACTAGTTTCTTCAAATCAATTTGTGCTTCAGAGTGACATTTTAAGTTATTTTGGGGAAAAAAGAGGATCCTGTATTAGCGCCAAACAGCTGATGTCTGAGTTTTGGGGTACACGGGTCACAAATTATGATTCTTCTTGGGTGGAGGGGATATAACTTTCAGCATCTAGTGAGGCTGTTCATGAGTCAATGTAAATTGTGTTTTCTATGATATATTGTAGGCTGTATTTCTTATAATATTCTAGCCTATGCGTTCTAGCCAGAATGCAAGTAACAAAACAGCTCTAGTGAGAAAGGGTTTATGGTCAGAACCCTAGACTGCGTTCAGTTTCCAGCTTACCCCCTCACGTACTTCATTATTGCATACAAACTGTGTGTCCTTGTCGTGCCTCATTTCCTTGCAGTTGTCACACAGAGAGGGGTGAGCCTGTTCCAACAATGTGTTGGAAGTACCAAAAAAAAGGACGGTATAGAAATGAAATTATTAAATCTTTAAAACAACATGGCAGGAGGGTTCCTAGTGTTAATTGCCCAAATGGACCGACAGACTCCACTTTGTCATGGTCTGCTACGGGAGAATAATTATCCGACCTAATAGACTAGTTTGTAGATACGGAATAGTTATTCCTGTGTCAGCAAGGGAAACAGAACGCTACTGTCTTCGGCCCTTGCAGGAGCCCAGAGACAGGTTTGACTTTTCAGTTCCTACTTTCACTTGTGGCTAGAACCACAGCAAACTGGGGTAATGACGTGGGAAACACTGCCAAGGCTCTGCCTGGGAGGTAGCAAACGCTTCCATCTCAATGTTTGCAGTCTAATACATTTGTGAGCTCTCCATTAATTTCAGAACACAAATAAAAGGTTGGTATTTCTGGCAGAATACCAGAGCTCAGTGCTCTGCTATGCGTGACAACCCCCCCCTCCCATGTTTGTGCACTAAACCTTTAATGTAGAATTAGCGAGCCTTGATTTTCTTGGTACTGACAGCAATTTAACTGCATTATTTGCAGTAAGATGAGATGGCTCTGCTCTGCTGATTCCTTGTGATCAATAGGAAATATCTCAGTTCAGTGAAAGCAGGACAGTTTGTTATGCAGCAGAATGACCATGCAACTTATAACCATTTTGCTGTATGCTTTTTCAAATTTGTGTGCCCTGTAGAATACCAAAATATATTTGTTTAAGTTAGAAGACATAAAGGAAACTATAACCCTCATTTAACAGATTTTTTTCTGTTGTGTTCTGTTTTGTTTCTATATTCAGCTCTCCTGAGGAGGACAGGTAAAGACAACTTTTTAATATATATTGTCAGAATACAGATGTAAAAACAGGTTTAGCTGGAGGGCACTGTTTTGGGGATTTGTAGTTTTGGCTCCAGAGTGAGATAGTTATCCAGCATAAATATTATGTGAAGGGGTTCTACCAGAAACTGTGAGTAGCTGCTCTGTTTTGATTATGGATAAACCTAATTTGGTTATTTAAGTCCTAATCATAAATAACTACTTGGGGAAAATCTTCTTAAACACAAGTCAGTTACTGGGCTAACTTGTGTATAGGAGTCTCTTTTGTGAAGAAAACAAAATGGCTTAATGATGACTCAAGATCTTTTTACTTTGCAGCAAAGTCTTGGATAGATCCAGGATGATTATTATTACAGTAATTAAAGTACATAAGAAAACCATAGTTTTCTAATAAAGGCAGTTGGTGTAGCTACTTCAAGGCCAGAGGTGCTGCACATCTTAGCATCTCTTTCTACAAACATTCCTTAAGAGAAGATGGGATCGGTCTGGACTTGGTTTTTGTTAGACAAATGCAGGTTAGGCATCCAAGATTTTCCTCCTTTGATATCCGTAAGAATTTCACAAGACAGAAAATGAACTGCAGCCTTCAAGTTACTAGACGTATTACTTTATTTTGTGTATTTCTCAGCAAAGGTGTAACCATTTTCTGCAGTTTTACAGAGAATGAGCATTTTTAATTTTAGAATAAAGGTTAGAAAACACAAATCTTTTCACGAACAATAGTGACTTAAAGCCATCCTCTACTACTCTGCACTTCTGCAGGCTAAGATGCACAAAGGTTATGTTCCAAGTACCAGATGTTTTAGCCCTTTCCAGACAGCTGATGGTGTTATAGTTACTAGTTAGGAATTATTAACAGCAACTGACAGCACAGTTGTATTGAATCTAAATGTTACTTTTGAGGAGCATACTGTATTCTGACTTTGCTGTGCCTTTTCACTACTGCAGTCCTCTGTTATTTCCTCTGCTGACAGTGCCCGTGGTGAGCCTATGGTGGGCTCATTTCAATGACAGAGCCAGCAGCAAAGCTCCAGCAGGCTCCTGGTTTAATCAGTGTGTTTGCTGATTCTGTTCCTGTTGTATCTGGCGCTGGGGCTTTAGAGGCTTCACTGAACGGAGCCATTACTTTAGCAATCCAGTCCAGCTCTGTGCAATGAGGAAAACCTGTCTCTGGAGCACATTTTTCTAACACTTCATAGATTACTTCATTTTCTTGCTGTGCCCTGTGTACAGCCAAAATATTTTATGTTTTCTAAAGCTCCCTTGTGCTTTTGCCCAGTGTATGGTAAATCTGATGGCTATCTATGCTGTCATGTGGGAAAGGACATCCAGACGTATTCAGGAAAAGAAGAAAAAGGAGAAGAGTTAATATGAAAAAAGCTAAGCTTTACACGGATACAAAACTTTTTTAAAGAATAAATGATCAATAAGTCTAGAAAAATGTTCCCAATTATAAGCCGTATTAAGTACCGTTCATTGCTATTAAAGACATTATTTCAAGCAGATTGACAGCGCACAGTGACAGTGATCAAGGCTCCCTCTTGCTACTGTATGTCGCTACTATATACATCTTGTTTTTCCAAGCTGTTTTCATACCTCAGACCATTCCCATCATTGGCATGATCTTAAAAATCATCACTCGCACCAATGCATGCCAGCAGGCCCATTAATAATGCTGGCAGAAAGCCACCGTTTTGGTCTGCTTGTGGTCTGTCTACCATCACTAGTAGAAATACAGGGCAGGGACCAGCCTTTTCCTTGAGAACTTTGCAGTGGTGGAAAGCACAGGCAGGGAGACATAAGTGTGAAAAGAATTATATTGTTTTTACTTAGAATCCTTTAAAGCAATATATTTTTATATTAAAAAAGGGTCTTGACAGAGATTCTCAGGAAAAAAAAATATAGTGCTTGCTATACGTTGGAAAACCTTGTATCTCTCATCTGTATTTTCATTCTCTTTGTACAACTGAAGTGGGGTGGAAGTTCGCTATGCTGTTACGTTTGATGGAAAAGCCATCAGCAATGCCACCTGGGACCTGATTAACCTTCATTCCAACAAGGTGGAGGACAATTCCTTTATGGGCATAGAGGATAATCCAACAGTTGTGTACACCATCAGTGATTTCCGGGATTATATTGCTGAAATCCTCCAGAAAAATGCCTTGCTTGAAAACACTTCCTTGTCTTTAGACCCTGACTCTCTCCAGCTTACTAATGGTGGGTATTAATTATGATGCATTGGTGGGCCATACATCCAAAGTTTTAGAAAATAAATCTCAGAACTGAGTGAATTATTCAGCTGCCCTCCAAATAATTAAAAAGAAGTGACAAAACCAACTGTGTTTGTATCTTGTTTTGCTCTGATCTTAACCAGGTCGAGTCGTTAGCAGTAGTATCTAAGTACTAATCCATTAGATTAGCCTCTTTTTTCTTTGCCACCAAGGCTTGTGATATGCAATTTCAGTAATACTTCAACAACTAAGAGGAATAGAGGGGGAAATGTGGCTCACATCATGTGTGTTGCACCAGGATGACCTTCTGCTTAGTAGCTCTGTGTTGGCCTTGAGCAGCACAAAGGAAATACCTGGTTTATTGTTGACCATTCACCAATCCTGCCAGAGGTGCTGGAGGAGTGCTGCACACCCCTCTGTTCTCACCTTTCCTCTGTACTTCCTGTAAGTTATCTGGGGCCATTTCCAGAAACAAAATCTCTCTGGCAAACTTTTTGAAAAGATTTTATTCACAAATCTGAGATGAGGGAGGGTTTTTCAGCCACTCTTCCAAAACAACTTCCTCACGCTGCTACTGCAGCCTTCATATCCCAAGTATTTATATTTCCACAGTGAAGGAAATACTACACCCTACACCAGAAGACCCATCCTGGATTACTGAGCATCCAGTTGTGCTGGAGCACCCAGAGTTCGACGTGAGTACGGTTCTGAGCAGTGGTCTTTGGACACATTTGAACAACTTAACCCAGCAAGACAGAATTACAGCCAGCACCTAGAACTTCTCTATCCTTGTTCATGCAAAATAAGTACTAATGAAGGCACACCATACACTGGAGTAAAACCTCTGGTGAAAACTCTCACCTGATAATCTGATATCTGTGGCACAACAGTTTTCTGTGATCATCTTCTATTACATGACAGTACTGTGTTCCTGGCTGTCCAGCCGGTTCTTCCTTTGTCTTATTTTTCATAATGTTTAGACTGTAAATTGCTCTAAAGACGTGGTTCTTCCCACAGTATACCTTTCTTTGGAAAGCGAGAAACCGATGTAAGTAGTAAAGCTGGCTGCTAGAAGAGATAAAGGGTAAATTTCATATGCTTCTTTTGTTACTGTATTGAGTTCACGGAAAGTTCTCAGTTCAGTTTTAAAATGATGTCCATCCCCTTAATGCCAGCGAAAGAAACACAGAAAAATAATAGCCAGTGGTTCCTGTTTCTTTTTTTTTTTTTNTCTTGAAATCAAAATTATGTCATCTGATTACCTCTGGAACAATGCAGGACATAAACTAAAGTTCACCGTTGGACAGGAGACTTAGTATCACTGACCATGTCTGTACAATGCAATGGGGATTTATGCAGAGATACCAAGTGAGGTGCCAGCCATGCTGAGATCGAGTTAAGTAGTTCTGCCGACAGATACAATTTCTGAATGGTGGAGCATTGTCTGGGCTTAAGGATTTATCCAGGAGGTTTCTGCTCTGCACTATGTTGTGTAACACTGACATGACTTCCAAGAAGAAATGAGCTCACTTCATGCCACAAAATCCAGATCCACCTATGTGCTTGTTGGTAGCTTTTCATGAAGTTCATTATGAGATAATGTTGTGAACACTGACACGTTTCATTTCAGGCCAACTTTTGAAATCTTTATGGAAGCAAAATTCTCAGGGACTTCACTGAATTCACATATTCTTGTTAGAATGGTCACAGGTATAAAATCCTTAGTTTCATACCAGTTTTCCCTGAGTTTTAAAAACTAATCATTGATGTTTAAAATGCAAATTCATATGGATCTGCCATAAATGGCTTAAACGTGGTGTGGATAGACATGAATTTAAGTTAACTTTCAGGAAAGGGCTTTCTCTTCACTAGAGCTATCTAGCTGGATTAAAATCTTGCAGTTATTTATTTTAGTAAGACAAAGAATTCTGCCATCTTTACATTCTGTCTGTGGATACTCTGACAGACGTGCGGGCAAGAAAATTTTAGAGTAGAGGTAGCTTTTTCAATAATAAATTTTAAGCCAGTTTTAGGGAATAGTATATACAAGAAGAATTTCTGGAAGTTTCATTTTTCTAGTCATGGACTGTGAATAATAATGTCGTCTATGTCTTCAATCAAAACCTCTCATTATGTAAAAGATATTGAGTATATAAAAACCAGCTGTGTATAATCTGTAATACACGTAATTTGGGAAGTAATTTCAGATAAATTTAAGAAAATCATAAACATGCTTAAAAAGTAAACAAGGCTGAAGTGGTTAGTCAACGACTTCCACAGATGTCGAACTTTTATGATTCAAGTAGATACCGTTAAGTAGAACCGTTACCTATGAAAAAGAATTTTGCCATTATTTTTCTTAGCTGATTTGAGAATAAGTTGGATTTGTATTATCGTGCATACTCATGACACAATGTGGGACTACCATGACTTCACCATCTAATTTCTAGCAGATGGTACCAACTAATCATTAAGTCTTTTCTTTGAGTTTTACAGCTCTCTTAAAAGGTGAAGAAAAAATCAAGTCTGCTTTTTGAAATCCATATTTTCTTGTTATTTCTGTTGAGTTGTAACAGGTAGAATGCTCTGGCTTGCTGACTACAGTGTCTTTCTGGCAGCAGAAGATGGAAAATCAGGGAGGGGGTTGTGTGTTTGCAGTCATCTGTCATATTTGTAAGCCTTTCAAAAGACATTAGTGAGAACCAGAACTTGCCAATATGATATTAAACCTGTTAATATAATATATTGCAATGTAACAAGAATCTTTGAATAACGTTAGTTGTCATAGGAACATCTATCCACATTCAAATAAATGATGAAGTGCAATCCCTGGCAACTAAATGCTCACATACAAAAAAAAAAAAAAAAAAGGCATTGAGAAGCTATTGCTGGTAGTCCTTATTCATTCTTTATGGAATTTATATGTGTAATTTGTTTCTAATCTTGCGCAGTAACTTTTTTTACAACTTTATTTATAGTTGTCAATTTTGCCAAAAAAGATAATTGCTGGAGCACGTGTCTAAGTGAATATATACTTTTCGACTGATTGTTACCATATAAATTAAAAAATGTGAGGAGACTGTGGTGGCACAACAACTGGCTATAAAAATGTGATCGATACAGGTAGACAAATAATTTAATAAAAATAACTTAACTGGCTCACTTCCAAACGTTCAAACGCAGTTTGAATTCAGGTGAAAATTTAATTCACCCACGTTTCAACCAGGAATAAAATTTCAAATTGATAAGTATTTGGACTGTCCTGTTATTCATGCCGGTGAGGAGGAGATTAGACAGGAACGGTGAGCTACAGAAATGGTTAATATAGTTTTGAACTGTAATGCGTATTACAGAAACCTGTGTCCACTGCCCACTTAACTTTACTAGTTATCATCAGCAATTGCTAATTCTTCATAATATTGCTGCTGCTTGAAATTGTTTGGCAGTTTTTGATACCCCAAGGGTTTTTTTTGTCCATCTCAAAGACTATTGCACAGCCTTGATACGTGGGCATGTATTCACGTGAAGCACTAATTCCTGAGATTTAGGCAGTCAGCTTGCTTTTTTAGCCTTGACCAAATAACTTACTCTCTTCATTGCTTTTTTCCAATATAATTACCTCATGAGACACCGTGGTAGTAGATTAATATTCAAAGAGGAAATGTGCAAAGTATTCCAACTGTAAACCGAATAATGACTGGGGTATGGAATAGTTAGTAAACGGTGTGCGAATTGGAGATTTAAAATCAAATTATTTTTTTCACATTTCATACAATTGGCAAATTCAGTGTGCATACTCTTTGTTGCTCATCATTACTACCGATAGATTTGGATGTTTGGGTTTTTTTTGGTTTTTTGGGTTTTTTTTTTTGTTTTTTTTTTTTTTTTTTGGTTGGGTTGGTTGGTTTTGTTTTTTTTTTCACAGGCATCCTTTACATGAGACTAAAGTTATTCCGGGTTCTAAAGGTATTCCAGGTCCTTTACATTATGGTCTTTGCTTCCTTCCTGGGTTCTCATAGCCACATATTAAAAGACAGCAATAAATGACCAAAGGGCATGGATACATTCAAGTTCAGTTTCTAAACTGTTTTGTGTATCATAGTAACTATAATATTATTATTACTGTATTGACTATGTAGCTGATGAATAATAGCTGCTAAGGTCTCTTCATGCTCTAGGAAAGCAGGCAGTACTGTGTGCATTTATCTCTGATTTAATTACAAACAGACAGACCCATTTTTCCAGTAAAGGAAAGGAGATGGGGTGGGCATATCCGGTAAATCTCTTAACACCATAACTGAAGCTGCACTCCAGACAAATCTGAATGGCTTCTTTCCCTTTTCAGTGGACACGACTGGACATGAAATGTATGTCACAAGGGTGTGCATTTCACGTGTACGTTGCACATGATTAGCAAAAGGTGCATCTTTGCCAGTCCTCCCAGTTTGGCCCCTCCTGCTGCTGTGCGTTGCGTTCTCACAGAGGCAGGAGTGCCAGATTTTGCTGTTGGCTGCTGCTAACACCCTGTGTGTGTTCAGCACGATGTGGACAGCCAATGCTTCCCCTGCAATGGTGGAAATATTAATAGTGGGTTTATGTTCCAGGAGAGCACCTTTTTAGCTGAACGGCCTTCAGCAGATGAATCAACTGTCAGCAATACCTTGCCCTTTGATGTCACCAAACCAGATTCCACTTCAGACAGTGAACAGTCCAATGACAATGAAATCCGGCCAAGACCAGAAAATCTGGACTCTGAGGCCAGTTTGGCACCTGAAGCTCCGCTCTCCTCAGAGGCTGATGTCACTTCTTTGCCTGATGGTCTGGATTTAGAGGATGGGAATTGGACTCCTCATTCGGTCACCGCACCAGAGATAGGGCGCAATTCTGTGGACTCCCTGGAATGGCTTTCGGCCCCCAGCTCTTTAGATGGTAAGTTAATGCCATTGACTGAAGCTTAAATTTGGATGCCAGTGTTGCCTGATGCTTGCCAAAGGTATAGTTCACCAAAGTGACTTTTCAGAAAGGTCTGAAAAATTGGCTGTTGTTCCCTGATAGTTTTTATCTCTTGTGTGCATGTATCCGAGAACAATATTGTAAGGTAAAATGTTTGTAACAGCTAATAATGCCTGTTTATCCCTATAGGAAATGGTACACACATGATATTTGTTTAGTTGCCCAGAAGTATTTTTGTATAGGGCACATTTAGGTGATGCCATGCTGGGATACCTGTTCTCTAAAGCAGAGTGACTAGCCTAAGGACATGCCACACAGTTACTGCTTAATTGCTTACTCTGCATTCTTGACTTGGCTCATAGAATATCTGAATGAAAAGTGGGAGGGGTCAACAGGGGTCCATCTGACTTCGGCATATAAAAGCTAGATTATATCATGGGAAACATAATACAGATCTACAGACAATAAAATGAATGGAATTTGACACTTCTTATCATAAACAACAACTAATTGGAAATTTATTTTTATTTTCAGCATTGGAAGAGACTGGACTATCTGAAGACCTTCTTTTGCCTTCAAGTCCTCCTCACCTCGTGCCTGAAGAACCTCCATCTACAGATGATTCTGCAGTTCCTCTGCTTTCTACGCCAACAGTGGCCTCTTCATCAGTCATAGAGACTGATATTAAAGAAACACTACCTACTGAGAAAGAAGAAACTCAGGGTAGTCCTGCAGACAGTAACAATGCAGACTCTGTGTTGCATGAGTCTATGGAAGAAATTCCTTTTCCCTTAGAAGTACACCCTATGGAAGATGAAACTGATGTATATCTTGGAGATAGAGTTATATATGATGATGGGTCTGGTTCAGCTTTTGACGGTTCAGGAAAAGAAATGGAATCAAGTATTTGGCCTTGGGAAGAAGCAACACTGGAACCAGTTTTCTACCCTGGTCCTGATAGCTGGCTTGAAGATGACAATGAGTCTTTGTTAATTGGAACTGAGGATATTCCTGAAGGCATGATCTTAGACTATATTCTTAACTCTGGGAATAAATTAGATGATGATCCTTCCAAAGATGAGAATGAAGGTATGGCCAATATAAAAGATGATTTCCTTGATGAGTCTGAAATACTTGTCTTTCCAGAGACTACAACTCAGCAGGTACCTCTGTTACAGACAGAAGAGCCATCATCTGTGGAACCATCTACACAGACAGAAATATCAGGCATGTATGATTCTTCTTTTGTTAAGCCATCCTTGGTTTTGGAGCCTTCAGTGGACCATTCCTCTGTAGGCATGCCAACTGGAGAGGCCCCTGTCCCACCACACAATACAGATCTGCCTGTGGAAGATAGTCTCCTTACATCTACAAGGACCGTCAGTGTGGAGCAACCTGAAGAGTCCATTGTAGGTCAGAACGTCATTTCTGAAGCAATTGATCACCAAAGTGAAGACATGACAGTGGTAGAAGAGCTGTTCACAGTGGGGCAGTCAGATGTAACTGAAGCTGCTACAATAGGCCATTTGGATATAAGCTCTTCAGAAACTATTCTGACTGCAGGTCCTTCCACAGTAAACCCTGATGCTTCCACAGAAGAGCAGCAAACCCTAGATTCATCACTGGCAGGCCAAGACACTACTGGATCAGCAGTGAAGGAACCAGCTGATGTTTGGCCTACTGACAGAGCACTGGAAAACTCACTACATCAGACAGAGCAATCGGCAATAACAACTGCCACTCAAGTTGCAACTGCAGTCCCTTCTGTAATAGATCAGACCACTGTTCTAGAGGGCTTTGCCGTGCAGGGTGATACAGACCATGGCACGGATGTTTCCATGAGCTTCAGCACTGTTACGAACTCTTATGTAACAGTGAGTGTCACAACGAGCACTGAGCATCCGTCCCATCTCCCTACGATGGGATCTACGGCATCGTCATCTGCGGCTACCTCAACAAAGCTGGAAGACGAGACGACGAGAGTCCTGGATGTTTCTGTCGACTTGGATCGTGTGACCACTGTCCACTTTTCTCCCGAGATGACTGAGGAGGGAAGGAGCATGACTGAAAGTCATGTGGAGCTAACAACTCACGTCCACTCCACAGAGATGGCCAGTGTGGCTTGGGCCACGCATGAAAATCGCAATAGCACGCCTATCCCGTCACGAGCTCTAGTCGTGTTTTTCAGTCTTCGGGTTACCAACATGATGTTTTCAGAGGACCTGTTTAATAAAAACTCTCCTGAGTACAAAGCGTTGGAGCAGCGATTCTTGGAGCTGGTAAGGATCCCTTCTGTGCTAAATGCCCATTATGTGATAGACAAAAATTGTTGGTAAATAACAGTTTATTGGCACTCTCTTTTGCAGAGAGCAACTCAAGACTGGTGTTTACGGATATTATTAGTGTCCCTCCATTATTTCTGTCCAGAAAATTCTATCTGGAAATGGGGCACTGGCTTGTGGGAGTTTTATTCAGTCAGTAGTCTCTCTAAAGTGTAACTTTTTAGGGCTATGGGCCAGATGTTCTGCTGGTGTCAGTAAATGTAGCAGTGTAGCTGAAGTCCCGAGGACACTCCCCTTGCTTCCAGGGTGCTCTGTATTTAGTCTATAGGGAGAGAGAAGCAAATAGGGGCTGCGACAATGTAACTTTTCTGCAACACATTCAAGGCATCTGAAGTTAGAGGTAATTCAGGGAAGTAAGCTGTTCCTAAACTGACTGATGGCTAGCAAAGCCTCACGGGAATTATACAGCAACAATTGTCAAATTTTAACCAGGAAATTCCCCTCTCCTGACTGAAATGAACATTGGGGTTTTTTTTGGTGGGAGACGGAGGGAGCAAATCAGAGAGAGGGAAGGGGGACATGCTTGAAGGAAATAGGCAGTGAAACGACGAGTATGCCTGGTACTTAGACCAAAGGAGAGCACTATGTATGTCCCGAGAACTGCATTTCTGAATTGTAGATTTCTGGAAACCATCTGCAAATTGGTGTACTTCTAAGAACTGCATAAAGTACTCGGGCTTCTGGCAGGCTGACAGCATGGGCCTTAATTGGGTAAAGTTTTAATGCCCTTGCTGTGGGATTTGGGTACCAGTGGATAACCAGTGCAATTGGCTTGAGAAGAGATTCAAAGATTCAGCTTTTCTCTCATGTCCCCTGTGTTGCAGCTGGTGCCCTACCTTCAGTCAAATCTGACGGGCTTCCAGAATCTGGAAATCCTGAACTTCAGAAATGGCAGCATCGTGGTGAACAGTCGAATGAAATTTGCCAAACCTGTGCCTCGGAACGTCACCAATGCTGTGTACATGATCCTGGAAGACTTCTGCAACACTGCGTATCACACCATGAACCTGGCCATTGATAAATACTCCCTGGATGTGGAATCAGGTAAGGATGGCAGGGAAATGTAGTTTGGAGCAAGGGGTTTAGGGCAGCTTCTGCTTTAAGAACTTACTAAGGATCCCAGCAGCTCAGAGACTGTCCACTGCTTTTCACAGGCTGGGCTTTAGAAAGACAGTCTTTCACAGAGTTCAAACAAACAAATAAAAATCTGTTAAGGGACTAAAGAGATGAAAATCGAAGTGGGACCCAGACTGAGCAAACTATATGGGGCCCGTATAGAAATACGGGGACAAAACTGGCTCATGTAGCTCTCCATAGAGTGCCAAGGCACTTTCACTGGGGAGTGAGGGGAAAGGCTGGTCAGGGAGAACACTGGTGCATGGGATCGCTCCCAGAGGTGGCAGCCAGTTTAGCTGCTAGGTGTGCATCTGCACAGGTAACAGCTGCTGCCTCACTCTCGTGGTAAGGTCTCGGTTGCACTAAAAAGTTACAGGGCCTCTTAGTTCACTCCTCTGATACGGGAGAAAGTTTTTTCCCCTGCCCAAGTTAGCCAGTAGTTTACCGTAAAAGCAACTCAGAAATATTTCCTGCTTTAAGGTTAGGGAAAAATAACAATGCTGACCTGTTGGCAAATGGTAGCTGTTCTTTTGAGGTAGCTTTCTTATAAAGGTGGTCTAACTAGGATGAAAAATCTTCTGATATTGATCATTTAACTGTGTGCCAGCCCTCTTAAGCTTGATACAAGTGAGATACCTCAAATGCTACAAGCCTGGGTTCCTTGCAGACAAAGGCCAGTCTCCTCACAGTAGGTGCTGAGTGTCCAAAGTCCCCTTGACCTTCCCTGTACACTGCCTAGATTTTTCTATAACAAAAAATACTGGAGATCAGCTGTGTTTTACTCATTTGCAAAATATAGTTCCAGCAGTCAAGAGAACATCTGAGGCACTGCACATTCCAGTAAGAAAAAGAACATTTTATACTTGGTTTTTCGATTGGCTTGTTGGGTGGTCCTAGCTATACCACTGACATGCACTGTGCAGACAGGAACACATCCTAGTGCTTGTTCACCTTGGCAGAACCTTTTTTACTCAGGAAGGACGTGTGCCAGACTTTTGCAGGTTATTTAACTGAGAGACCATTAGAGAAAATGGCAGCAAACAGCCAGTGCTTTGCCGCAGTTAAGGTTCTCCTTGTTAGTATTTCCTGCTTTGTGTATTCTCAGGTGAGCAAGCAGACCCTTGCAAGTTCCAGGCCTGCAATGAGTTCTCCGAATGCTTAGTAAATCGCTGGAGTGGGGAAGCTGAGTGCGTCTGCAATCCCGGCTACCTCAGCGTCGACGGGCTGCCGTGCAATAGCATTTGTGACCTGCAACCAAACTTCTGCTTGAATGATGGGAAGTGCGACATAAGCCCTGGGCAAGGGGCCATCTGTAGGTAGGTCATCCCGACGTCTGAAGTATGACGTCTGAAGTCATCCCTTCCTGCATGAAACCCCCTTATTGTCTCCTCCATTGTAGCATTCGACAAGATTTGTGCAAATTTCCGTAAGATAATATGTAACAAATGAGATGATAATGATTATCATTCATGTTATGCTGCTGAGTGGAGGTCCCAATACTGACATTTATTTTCCTGTACATATATTGGAGATGAGACGGTAATGCATTTTTTTTTTAATGCTTTTAAAGCTATACAAATGGATACTATCACAGATGTAGTATAAATTTTATCATATTTTTAGAACACTGTTAATTAAAAGCAGGGAAGTATCTGAACTCAAGCAAGCTCCGGCCAGTATTTATTAAGAGCTTTTTGAAAAATTTTAAGTATTACTTACTACTTTCAGAAACTATTTCAGATATTTATGTTAGACGACTTAATTTACTGATGTTTCTAATTAATAAGGTTCATTGCTATGAGTGGTCGTAATACCTTACACTTCCTTGACTCTTTATAGCTAAAGCTCCGAAATGCACATAATGCAATTTTTTTTTTTTTTTTTTTTACTGGTATATTTTAAGTCAGTACTAACAGTAAAGTTCTCATGTTCAAAACCACAGCAAGGCAGATGCGCTGAATGCTGTTTTGGGCAACTGTTCCAAAGACACAATCTTGGATGCACACTTCTTTCTAGTAATGTTTATTTATATATTTATTTAACTAACCACAGTGGAGTTCTCTAGACTACAAACATTCTGCTTGTTTAACGCACCTTCATTTGCATTTAAATAACAAGATGATTAAGACAGATGCTTTCTACCTTTACAGTGTTTGATATGTCACGTGCCAAGTTTCAGTCGAGACATAACTTTTTACTTAATCTAAACACCTTCCAGTTTTAACACATCCCAGGATACCCTAAATTGCAAAACCCCACAGGCTTTTTCCATCACAAATGCATTATCCTATTATTATCTTACCTATCTTCACTCAATTCAGTAGCTGGGGTTGTTCAGCCTGCAGAAGAGAAGGCTCTGAGGAGACCTTATAGCGGCCTTCCAGTAGTTAAAGAGGGCCTACAGGAAGGATGGGACAGACTTTTTAGCAGTTGTTGCGTTAGGACAAGGGGTAAGGGCTTTAAGTTAAAAGGGGGCAGATTCAGACTATATGTAAGAAATAAGTTTCTTTTATGCTGAGGGTGGTGAGACACTGGCACAGGTTGCCCAGAGAGGTGGTAGATGCCCCATCCCTGGAAACATCCAAGGTCAGGTTGGATGGGGCTCTGAGCAACCTGATCTAGTTGAAGATGTCTCTGCTTATTGCAGATGACCTTTAAAGGTCCCTTTCAAACCAAATAATTTGATGAGTCCATACCAAAATGGCTGTTCACAATAATAATAAAAGTTGTTGCTGGAACATGGAAAGGTATTTATTGAGGTGACTTAACAGAGGGCAGGCACATCATAACAGGAAGTTAAATACATTTACGCTAATGAGCTTTTGCTGGTGTTTAATTTGCCCGTGTCTCTGTGTTGCAGGTGTCGTGTGGGAGAGAACTGGTGGTACAGAGGGGAGCACTGTGAAGAATATGTGTCTGAGCCTCTGGTTGTGGGTATTGCGATTGCTTCTGTGGCAGGGTTCCTTCTTGTGGCATCTGCTGTCATCTTCTTCTTGGCCAGGACCCTTCGCGACCAGTACACAAAGAGTGACACCGAGGACTCACAGGGGTAAGTGACACCATCTAATATTTTCAAATGCATCTGCTACAATAAGGATAATCCTGTTGTAAGTCTTATATCACACAGTTGACAAGCAACAGGATGTACAGGTGCCTCCAAATGCCAGGCTTCCTAAATCTGTCTGCTGCCCTTCCAGGCTGCAGAGAAGCTCACAGTTTGTTTATTGCTCCCCCAGGCAGGGTGACAGCCTCTCATCCATTGAGAATGCAGTTAAATACAA
This sequence comes from Rynchops niger, assembly GCA_013400035.1. Classification (NCBI taxonomy): domain Eukaryota; kingdom Metazoa; phylum Chordata; class Aves; order Charadriiformes; family Laridae; genus Rynchops; species Rynchops niger. The sequence goes on from VXBH01001752.1 coordinate 444,929, forward strand.
CCCCATGTATGAAAGTGATACGACCGGCTACAGCCATTATTACCGGAGATACCCTCAGCTAACGTCCTACAGTTCTACCAGTGCAGAGACATCCACAGACTACAGCAGTGAAGAGATCAGGCACATTTATGAAAACAGTGAGCTTACAAAGGAGGTAAATGACCTTGTTTTCATAGTGGCATGGGAAAGATCATGCGAACAATAAGCTTATTCCACACTTGTAACCCAAGAGGTGAACCCAGTCTTTCCCCAGCATCTATGCTCTAGATAGACAAGGTGCAACTATGGCTGTTGCCGCTCTTTTAGAGGAGAGAGAAAGGATTTCTTTCCTTGCTTGCTATTAGGTACAGAAAAAGGAATGGGTGTGTTCTGGCCTATAATGAATTACACGTGATAAAGAGGCTGATTGCTTAAGGAACTTCATGGGAGTTGGGGAGGTTTGCTGTGTTGCTCAACACAGCTTTTAGCTCTCAATGCCAACTACCTTATGTAAAAGCAGTTATACAGTGAAAACCTGGAGCCTCCAGGCCTTTTTACAGGTTTGTGTTTTTCAAAAAATTTAGGTCTTTCTATAACCTGTAAAGTTAGTTCATATCCTTCTCCTTTCTTCCTGTGTACAAGTATCCAGGGTTTACTCTAAAAGGCTAAAGAGAAGGGATTTACATCCAGGAACTAACCTCAAATCCTTAAGCAACTGTAAGAGGTGTGAATCCAGCCTGTGGCTGGGCTTGTAGGCAAAGTATCTATGAGAGAGAAATGGTTTTGTTAAAGCCTGTTGAAATGCCACACTCTATCCAAAGCCTGGTTTTGATTTAAAAGTGAAGTATTGCTGGACTCCAATAAAGTGCTTCACTTGAGGGGGGCGGGGGGAACAAAACCCAAAAAACCCCCAAAACACCTCCAAAAAAACACCACCCCAAAAAAAGGTAAAGAAGAATTTTAGCATTGGAGTGCCCAGTTTCTACTCCTTGAAATAGCAAAGCATAGGAGTTTTATTTTCCAAAAACCCAGAAATCAGTTATTTCAGTGGTATTCTAATTTCTGTTATGTACTTCCAATTGTGTTTCTTGTATTCCAGGAAATTCAGGACAGAATTCGAATTATAGAGCTCTACGCTAAAGACCGTCAGTTTGCAGAGTTTGTTAGGCAGCATCAAATGTGAGTGAAATGTCTTGTCTGGATAACTAACTCCTTTCTCATGTTTTCTCATGCGGCCTTTACTACGTTACTGTATTTTTCATATGAAAGATCTAGAAATGCTGGGACACTAGAGGTTAAGATTTCAGCATTATTTCTGAAAAGGTTCAACCCTTTTAAAGTACTTAACATCATCATTGGTAAAAGCGGATAGCTCCAGAAGGTATGTTAAAAGCAGGGAGGAGGAATCCCAAAGTTAATGGGTGTCAGAGAAGCACTGACATCTATTTAGGTCCTTAAAAGCACAGATAGAGCCTTCTTACCTCTTCTAGCGTAGTTACTACGGCCTGCTGTTCTATTGAAAATAGAAGTTTCAAAAGCACGTTAGTTTGTCTTGAGTTCTCAAGACTTGGCAACTAGCCAAAACCCAAGCGATGACTAGTACAGTCCTGTCTGGTACGGTGGGCACCTACCACAAAACCCCCTTACAAATCCAAACAACTAACCAAGGTGAACTGCCTGCTGTGATGAAAGTTAATAATGAAAAACGTCATGAAGGAATTAATTATTAACATACACACTCCTATGAGCTGTACTCTCACTGTAGCAAGCAGCAAATTGCAGCTAGCTGTGTTAGTTTGAAAGATACTGTAGTAAAATTCCTTGGGATCCTATTAAAAATAGCTACAGTAGTGCAAAAATGTTGTGTTTCAAGATCATCAACTATATATTTTTTTAAATTGAAAATAACAGCAGTTCACATTTTTCCATGTCAGTCGTTCATTTTTTCGTCTTGCAAAGGATCAGCATCTAAATTTTCCACAGCTGGAAAGTAGTAAGGGCTGCCTCATATAAAGCCTTGAATCCAATGTTTGCAAGAGACAAACTTAATCATTGCTTCTCTGTTTTTCATTTCAGGAAGCTGCTTTAAGAAAAAAAGAAATCAGTAGAACACATGTGGGAGATAAAGACTACCTTGTTGCCATAGCAATGGGCTCAGATGTAACTGCAAAGTTACTTATAGTCTTAACATTGCGTGGATGGATACAGATGTTTTCTAAATGAATGGCTAAAGTGTACAGATGTCTGTTTATCTCAATTACTTCTGGCTTTTCTGTGTAAAGTGACATTTTTAAGAGGTGATCAGAAGTGGCAGAGGTTATGAAAGTTCATTTTTCTTTAACTCTGAAACAGACAGTGGAAGTTTGTATACCAAGGCAAAAAAAAAATCTCCTCAGGTAAGAGAAGATACATGCACCACCGAAATAAAATGCACATTTAAAATCCCCATCTGGCATTTATCCCCTCACTGGAGGCTACTCTAGCGATTTCACAGGTATAAAGCACTAGTGGAAAGAAACACTTGGTTTGCACACAAATGGTTTGTAGGGGAGAATTATTGTACGAGAATGACGTTAGTGTTATTTTAAAGCATTCCCATTAGAAACACAAACATAACCTCACAGGAAAAATTGTTCTTTTTGTACAGATGTACATTTTGTCACCTGGCATTAGCAAAACAGAGCACAGCACTGAGCCTGCAGGCCTCCTAAAGGCTCTCCCCAACAAGAAGCATCACCACTGCCCGTCAGTGACCACACACGGCGCCTCCGCAAGGTGGGGCAGTACTTCTGCAGGACAGTACAGGGGTTTGAAAGCCAAGGTCGTTGTTTCTCCAGCTGCTCCCGACAGACACACAAGCTGGGGCACAAAAGGGCTTCTATCATTCAAATGTTCTGTGGAGCTTAAGTGACTAACATTGACTTTTTTTTTGTGTATGTAGACCATTTGTTTGATATTTTTTAAGTTAATACCTATTATTTATTTGTTGTGTGTTTCCCTGCTGGCTTATTTTCATAATAGATTTAATTGTTGAGCTTGAAAGATGAACAGTTTAATGATGAAATACTGCAGTGGCATTTGTGCCCATCCGTTTTAAAAATATACTTAGTGTTTACTCAATGTTGAATTCAGCCAAGTAATATTTGAATTTTCTTTACTGACCTGGGCAACAGCCTGCCGTGAGCTCTGTTTCAAAATCAGGCTGTGGTATTTAAGTGCATGCATATTTGGGATGGCAGCACTTTCCTATGGGGAAGGGAAAAATGAGATTATTCTTGGCTTAGTGGAAGTCAGTGTAGAATTCCTTAAACAAGAGAAGTCAGCCTGAAGCATTTAAAAACAGCTGAATTGACATGGGGACCTCCCAAGGCACAGGAACAGAGTTTTATCTTCAAGTTTCAAAGAGAGTTGTTTACTTTGTTGTTACAAAGTGTGTTGGGGGCTCTGTTCAGTCACCCAGTGTCTCCTGTTTAAGGCATTAACACCACTGTCAGGATTAGGGAACTAATAGTCTCACACCAGCTTCCGCTAGCAAACAAGGCCAAGTTATCTGTTATTTTTACGAAGTCTGTAGTTCTCGGCCCACACGTGCCAACAGCCATCTGATACTTTTTAGAGTTAAATGATAGTGAGAATTACTTGTCTATAGGCAGCTTAAGCTAAACAAGTGACTGTTTCAATGCAATTCTTCTACGTGTTCTGGAGGACCGCGCTGGATCACTTGTGTAGTATCTTCTTGCCTTGAGTGACAGGGAATGGGTATCAGAGCCACAAATCTGTCAAAGAAATGCTTACATAAACCACTGCAAGCCCAGATAACACAAGACAGCAGAGAGTAATACGGTGCTGCTGAGTATTGCTGTGACCAGACGTTTTGAGACAGAGGCCCCATTCTTCTGGGTGATCCAAGGGCTCTCAGCTGGGCCAGAGTTTCTGAGGCACAGCCCGCTCCCTCCTGCCCCCACAGCAGCACGGCTGAGCCATCCCGTTACACCAAGGCCTTGTGATCGTGGTGACCGTACAACGTAGGGAAGTCCTGGGCTCAGGGCAGGCATCAGCTTGTGACTTGTTTCTGTGCAGCTGGGCTGCCGGCCCCGGGAGCTTTGGTGCCGCTCCTGCTAAGCGCAGCAGTGGATGGCAGCTGGGATCGGGCACGTTTCAAAGGTATTCTACTCTTTGCTGTGCACAAGCTGAGGAGAGTCTTGGTTCCACTGAGTATGAGGTATTTCAGTGTATATACGGTGAATCTTTTGAATCTTTTCTTTCTTTGTGTGTATACCTATGAACATAACGGTATCTTATTTTTCACCACAATAAAAAATTATTTCCCAAATACTTTTTTCTATAAAGTCAATGTAGAGACCATGAGATTGATACGAAGATAGAAGGTATCTTAGCCATGATGATTTGTGCATGTAGGATCAGAAAGCTTGGGGTTTTTTTTAAACAGTTGGTTAAACTGTTAAACTCCTTTGCTAAAAAAAGTGCCAAATGTAGTTCATCATTGTGTGCGGGGCTATATTCTGAAAATTCATGCTGGAAAGCACATAATTGAGTGCTTTGCTTTCAGTTAATCTCTTTGCCCGTTTTGAAGATCATAGAATCATAGAATGTGTTGGGTTGGAAGGGACCTTTAAAGGTCTCCTAGTCCAACCCCCCTGCAGTAAGCAGGGACATCTTCAACTAGATCAGGTTGCTCAGAGCCTCATCCAGCCTGGCCTTGAACGTCTCCAGGGATGGGGCCTCCAACACCTCTCTGGGCAACCTGTTCCAGTGTCTCACCACCCTCCTTGTAAAGAACTTCTTCCTAATGTCTAATCTAAACCTACCCTGCTCTAGTTTAGTTTAAAACCACTGACCCTTGTCCTATCGCTACATGTCCTTGCAAACAGCCCCTCCCCACCTCTCCTGTAGGCCCCCTTCAGGTACTAGAAGGCTGCTATAAGGTCTCCCTGGAGCCTTCTCTTCTCCAGGCTGAACAACCCCAACTCTCTCAGCCTGTCCTCGTAGGAGAGGTGTTTCGGCTCTAATCAAAGAGCCGAAATACGTTGTTACTTGTGTGATCTTGAAGTCTTAAAACCAAAAACAAACATCCCCCCTTCAAACCTCTTCATCTAAACTGTTTGCTGATGCACCTTTAGAACACACCAGGAAGGACTTAATGAACTTCCTTTCTTTGATACCTTCCCAATCCAAGGCAGAGACAAAGACCTCTAAAAAGTCTCATAAAAACAAAACTCCAAACCAGCTCTGTATACAAATCTACCAGTACTTGTTATCAGTTAACATGCAGTTTTTCACTTGCTTAAAGTAAAAAGTGCAGGTTTGAATGACTTTGCTTAATTTAAGAACACAGACAAAAGCAGTTAGTGTTTACTGAACACTGACAGGTCCATCAGCTTCTGTGGCCCCCTAAAGGCTTGAAACGCAGAAGAAAAGGGAGGCCCTGCAGGACACTGCCAGCTGCCCCTTTAAGAGAGGATCTCAAGCGTACAGCAACCCATTTTGGACCACAGTGCCACGTAGTGCAAAAACCACGGGGTGTGAGTTCTGCCTATGCTATTGCTGGGGTCTCCCAAGGCCTTCCCTTTTACACCTCAAGGCAGCAGTCCACAGTGGTAGAATTCTACCATGGCTGGAAATCCAAACAGAGAACCAGCATTCAGAGCTGCAAGACTGACAGCATTTCAGGAACTGTGTGCTTGCCTTTTATTTGGCAGCTTTTTAGCAGAGGACAGAGCCTTGCCCAGCAAAAAGCTACTCCGTTACTCCATATCTTTTAGCTATTTTGTTAAGGTCCAGTCTCTGGGCTTCATGTACCGCTGAGTAACGATTTAATTCCAGAAAACAGATTTCTTCAGGTCCTCGGAGACAGATGAAACTATTTTCTCCTATCTCCTCCAAAACAAGGAAGCATGGATAAAGTTTAGATTTTTAAGAACTTACAGCTTAATTGATAAAATGGAAAAAGCCTTTAACAATCAAGACTTTCACTCACGTTTCTCATCAGACCTGCTGGAATTGGTCATTGTTGTGAAAGGCTGCAAAAGGAACATGAGAGGACTCTGAGAACAGCAGGCATGCTAAGGTGCTAGAGCTCCAGCACAGGGACAGTCATCTCATCCTATTAAAACACAAAGCAAAAAATATTCACCAATACCAATTTATCTGTCTGTCTGTAAGCACTGTAGGACAGCCATGGACTGACTTTGTACAGTATAGGAAACGTGACGGGGCACTAGGGGCACTGTTACTATTTAAATATTAGTAGAAAGCACACAGGAATTTAATGGCACTTCGTTTACTTGAAGTGTAAGATAACACCAGCAGCATTTCTGTGTTATTTTTCCACTACTTGATCCAGTTTGGGAACAGACGCTTTATGTTCTACATAACATCCATCCGTTTGCTTTGGTTTCTCAACTGCAAAAAAAAGCTATTTCTGGGCCGGGAAAGGAAATTTTTTCATTTGTCCGTTCAAGCGGGAAAGTTTTGGTTTTGCCACATTCAACACTTGCTGGCTCTCCTACTCCACATTATTAATGATTCCCAGGAATTTTAGTTGAGTTCCTGTCCTCTTGGACTCTCGCCCGTGCTGCCTCTCACCCTCCTTGCTGGGTCACCCACTGCACTTAGCAGTAGGAAACACGCTCTGGGCAGGCAGCTCTGCTTGGAGGATGACAGCAGGTTGCGGGACTAAAATGAGAGCTCGCCTGAGGTGCTACAGCTGTTCAGAAGGAGCCAGCTGAACACCACCTCAAAACCTCTGCTTTTAGTTTTCCCATGTTTCCAACTCAACACAAAGCCAGATTTCAACTCTTGTTTGTTTCAGGATGAAAAATACCCTGAGTACTGGAATTTTGCGGGACACATGCCAATTTATTATTTTTAAAAATCAACTCTACCGTCAGCACAACTAAGGACTATGTTTCTGTATTAAATATATAAGTCGGAGTAAACTACACTTAAAGTCTGATCTTTTATTAGGGACTCCCCCCCGCCCCAGCTCTCATTTATACAACCAAAACAACAAAAAATACTACCTGTCTTGAATCACTGGAGGTTGAAGTGTTATTCAAAAGTCTCCTATTAAACACGAATCAGAGTTAGCGTTAACTGGAGTTGCAACTGCATCTCCACAGCTGATTACCAGATGGGGAAACTATGCCTTTCTGGAAAGGCTGATGTAGCTTGAACAGAAATGAAAGCAGGAAAGATAATGAATACGGCCATACATGAAAACTTCTATGCAGTAATGTGGGCACGTGGCTGGATTAAAGAGGGCACGGGAAGAGGCAGACTCTCAGCGCTGAGCATACAAGCAATCCCAAGAGCAAAAGACCTCCATCTACTCATGGGAGACAGCTACAAGGAAATTCACTCAGCTCCACCTGAAGAGGATTACCACAGTGATTAGATGATCTCTCACCCCAGAAAGGGAGGGGGATGCAAAGCACTTCTAGCAGCAGTGCTGGGCTCAAGTGTCCTAGCATGACCTACAGGTAACTGCCGGCTGCAGCTCACTCTTCACAGTTCCAGTCATCTGCTCAGTAAGGGAGTGGCTGTTGTTCCCATTCCCGTTTTCAGAGGGGAAGATCAGAAGGTTTTGATCCACAAAAATGGTTTATACAGTTCTCCAGTAAACCAGAGACTGCTGCCACAGCTTCCTTTTTTCTTCTTTTGGTCTTCTGTTATGTCTTATTTAAAATTTTTATTAAAAATCCAAACCAAAACAATCAACAACATCATCACCACCACCACAACCCCAAAAAAATCCCACCTTTCCACACTCACTTTTCTAGGGTTTACTTTGTACCTGCTCCCCTTAGGGATGGATGGAAACCCACAGCCATGGTGGGAAGGCAGTGTGGTTCTAATAGAGCTTCTCCATAAGGAATTCTCACTTTGCCTTTACCACCACAGCAGCATTTATAATGTCAGCTCATGCAGGCCTGCTTTAAAAACATCAAATCAACCAACCCCACACTGAAATATCCTCCCAAGGCCTGCAGTGAACACAACTGGGAGACTCATACATGCAGAGACTGACCTTTCAAGAGAGTCAAATCTTTTGCATTATGCATATAGCTCCTCGGAGGGACATGTCACGTCTAACGCAACATTGAATACGCCAGACTAACAGAAAGCAGAATAGGCGCATAGAAGACTTAAAAGTAAGGCTGATGGTAAGTGTTTTGGGGCTATCTCTCAGGACTCCACTGACATTTTTCAAAGGGCAAAGCACATAAGAGTTTTGCGCTTACCTGCCAAGAAAAAAGGAAACAGAAGCTGCTGGTAAGGCATTCAAACACAGTTTGCAGGCAGCACAAACCAGTCTCCAAAAAGGCATCATTTAGCCTGGAAAGAAGAAAGAAAGTTGTGTTAGGAGCAACAGGTTATTATTTTTAAGTTTTTTTTTTAATATATATGGAAGAGGAGAAACATCCCATAATACCTATGGTTTGATATACATTCAAGTCAATATGCTGCTCCTGGCTAAGTATCCTTAATATTGCTTTGTGGAAGGGGAGAGCAGAAATCTGATGGTTTTACCCAGTCAGGCCCTCTGCAACCTGCCGCTGCCACATCCAGAGATAAGCAGAGAGGAGGCATTAAGTACAGCACGTGTATCTAGCAAAGGAGGTTAACTGGAAAATTTTACTTCTGAAATATTAGTGAGGGATGTGTGCGATCGAGTATGGCTGAGGTTCTGACATTTTGCTGCACAGCACCTATTTGAGAACTGTCTTGTATCAAGTACCCTCAGCTGTCTGTGAACAAACCTGTAAACTATCAGCCGTTCCTCTACAGCTGAAGCATTGCACAGTGTCCCACGTCATGATATAAGACCTTGATTAGCTGTGCTGACCAGTATGTTCCATAAACATATCACAGAATCTTCATGTTTGGAAAGGACCTTTAAGATCATCAAGTCCAACCAAACAACCTACAATCTCTGCTACTAGAGCATGCCCTGAAGGGCCACATCTAGACGTTTCTTAAACACCTCTAGGGATGGTGACTCAACCACCTCCCTGGGCAGGCTGTTCCAGTGCCTGACCACTCTTTCAGTAAAGTAATTCCTCCTAATATCTAACCTAAACCTTCCCTGCTGCAACTTCAGGCCATTTCCTCTGGTCCTGTCATTACTCACCTG
>VXBH01001752.1:454612-467767 GCA_013400035.1 Rynchops niger
AAAGTCCAGATAGACAACGTCCACAGCCTTCCCCGCATCCAGAAGGCGGGTCACATGGTCATAGGAAGAGATCAGGTTGGTTAAGCAGGACCTCCCTTTCCTAAACCCATGCTGGCTGGCCCTGATCCCTTGGCTGCCCTGCACTTGCCGTGAGAGCTCGCTCAAGATGGTCCTCTCCATGATCTTTCCTGGTACCGAGGTCAGGCTGACAGGCCTGTAGTTCCCCGGATCCTCCCTCCGACCCTTCTTGTAGATGGGTGTCACATTAGCCACCCTCCAGCCATCTGGTACCTGCCCTGTTGACCGGCATTGTTGATAAATGATGGAGAGAGGCTTGGTGAGCTCTCCCGCCAGCTCCCTGAGTACTCTTGGGTGAATCCCATCCGACCCCATAGACTTACGTGCGTCTAGGTGCAGAACAAATATAACAAAACTTCCCACTGTTTAATTATTTGTGTGCCAAACCCAGACGATTTTATAACACGAAAAACTTGAGCTGGCAGGTCATGGGGAAAAAAACTCACAAGAAACCCCAGCAAAAATAGGAAAGCTATTCAGCCCTGTAATATAGAAAACCAGAGATGTGAATTCTTCAACCCTCTTGTAAATCTCTTGTGAACGTTTTTTAAACCACCTCTAGTTAACTAAGCCTCTTGACGTACAAGGTCAAAATGATCATGCACAGTCCCTGTTCTGCTCTGGGAACTGGGAAACCTCAAATCTAGCAAACATCAGTCAGCAAATGGAGGATGCATTCAATGACCAAATTTGAAAACCAAAAGTATTTATCCACTTTTAAATGTCAGACCATGCAAAAAAATCCCAGGCAATTCATTCTGAAAAACAGACCTGATACAGCAAAATAGAATTACTTACTCTTCGATGGGATTTTTCTAAGATCATCAGCTGTCCACACAGCTGGAGTTACTTGATCATTTCAGGACTTCTGCTGATCTACACCATTCTTACCTCAAAACCCTGCCACTTTGAGCTTTCTTTGCTCTAGTTAGTGGAAACAGGATCAAAGTGACGAGTGGAGCTCGAGCCTAATTAGAACTTGGTTCAAATCAAAGAAGCGTTCAGGCCAGCCCACTAGCAACAGCAATACTGACTGCTCTCTGTCTGTGTCAATTGGATCCCACTTCAGGGTGCTTTTGGGGGTGGGAAGAAGTGGCAAAAGAAGGGGTGAAAAATGGGCAGAAGACAAAGCTTGGCTACAGTCTGGGTCAGCAACAAGTCACAAACAAAAGTCTAAGTGAAACTGTAGCAATGGAGAGCAACCAGTCCTGTCCACCTCTGGTTTTAAACGTCCTTACTAAGCGCGGGATAAAGGACAGATGTGTTTTCACAACAGGAGTGAAAGGAGCAGAATTCCTTGAGCTTTGGACGAAGCCTGGAGGGACACTTCCACTGCAGGACATGAGACACTCTAGGAAATACTCATTTCAATTTTGTGTCTGTTTGGTATGTGCACTGAAACATCTGCTCTGCTTGTCTGCGCACAGAGCTTGGTAAAACTGGAGTTAAAAATCTAACCTCTGAAATGAACTATGAAGTGAACTAGAGCCAAGGCAAAGAATACCTTCAGACTGGGGGAGGAAGGGCTGAGGGGAAGAGCATTCGAGTTCCTTGCTAGTGCCAAAGCTCACAATTTGAAATCTCTCTACTTTTCCACATTTTTTTTTCCATGAATATATAAAGAAAAAGCAAATGCTGTTTCAGGTTTGGTTTTTTTTCAAAACGTAGGTCCTTCCTTAACTTTGCAAATGAACTTCTCTATTTTTATTATCCTTTATCCATAACTACTGCATATTCAGACACCTAACCCCAAACTCCAATCCTCCATGCCACTATGGCAAAACTTTTATCTGTAGCAGCTTCCAGATACAACTCTGACTCTAAACTTCCTTATTCAGAGGCTGAGAACAGAATGTCCTCCTACCAAGCCACTCATGTCTTCAGTTTCAATCTTTCTGTAATAAAAAATTGCAAGAGCTTTTTCCAAAGCAGGTGTAGTGGTTTTTGCTTTGTTTTGTTTTTAAAATCAAAGTGCAGCAGAGGATTTCGCTAAGATACAGGACCGTTTCATCGATCGCTATTTAAGATGCCAGATCTATAAAGACTGTCATTACAATTCAAGGGCATGGCTGACAGTCTGCACCTCTATATTTGTTGATCTGGGGCAGAGATATTACACTTTCACCACTTTTAATGGTACCAAAAAGTGACCAAATAGCCATGTCTGGAGTCTCATTCTCCATCCCAAGAAGTAAGAAGAGATGTATCAGCCTACTCTAGTTACAAGGTTTTTGGTTGACTCCAACTCACTAAATCTCATTTGCAGCTGCCTTCAAAATACCGTATGGACATATGTGGTTCTCCTGAGCACCAGCAAGAAAGCCAAAAGCAATCACAGCCTGCCAAGCAACTGTCAGCTTAGTAAAGTTGCCATATAACATGCAGACCACAAACAGTCAACATCATACTAAAAGGGAAGACTATTAGCTTAGCTTGGGTTCAGGCCAGTGGTCTGCACGTGAAGATCCTGTGCAGGGTAGCACAGACTGAAGCTCAGTGTAAGTTAATTTGCCTTCTTGGGTAAGCACGGACTATGAGGCCACTCAGGCTGCTTCCGGCACTGTGCACGGCAAAGCTGGCTCCAAGCCTGTAGCAGGGGAGCACACAGAGCAACACAAGTGATGGCTGGATGGTCACGCTCAAAAAGTTGCGTAAAACAACTTGATGCCCAAGTGGAGACCAGTGACGAGTGGAGCTCCTCAGGCATCCATACTGGGACAGGCACTGTTTAACAGCTTTGTCAGCGACATGGACAGTGGGATTGGGTGCACCCTCAGCAAGTTTGCTGATGACACCAAGCTGTGTGGAGCAGTCGATGCACTGGAGGGAAGGGATACCATCCAGAGTGACCTGGACAGGCTTGAAAGGTGGGCCCATGCGAACCTCATGAAGTTCAACAAGGCTGAGTGCAAGGTCCTGCACCTGGGTCAGGGCAATCCCAAGCACAAATGCAGGGTGGCTGAAGAATGGTTTGAGAGCAGCCCTGAAGAGAAAGACTTGGGGGTGTTGGTTGATGAGAAGCTTGACATGAGCTGGCAATGTGCACTCGCAGCCCAGAAAGCCAACCACAACCTGGACTGCATCAAAAGCAGCGTGGCCAGCAGGTCAAGGGAGGTCTGCCCCTCTACTCCACTCTGGTGAGGCCCCACCTGAGTACTGCACCCAGCTCTGGGGCCACCAACATAAGAACGATATGGACCTGTTGGAGAGGGTCCAGAGGAGGGCCACAAAGATGAGAGGGCTGGAGCACCTCTCCTATGAGGACAGGCTGAAAGGGTTGGGGTTGTTCAGCCTGGAGAAGAGAAAGCTTCAGGGAGAACTTATAGCAGCTTTCTAGTACGTAAAGGGGGCCTACAGGAAAACAGGGAGTGTAGCGATAGGATGAGGGATAATTGTTTTAAAGTGAAAGAGAGTAGGTTTAGGTTAGCTATTAGGAAGAAATTCTTTACTGTGAGGGTGGTGAGGCAGTGGAACAGGTTGCCCAGGAAGGCTGTGGATGCCCCATTCCTGCAAGCGTTCAAGGCCAGCTTGGATGGGGCTTTGAGTAACCTGGTCTAGTGGAAGGTGTTCTATGACTCTGTGATCTTAAATAAGCTCCCAGAACCTCAGAACAGTCTCATCCCAGTCTAGTGAATTCTTGGCAGCAGTGACAGTAAGGCCATCATTCACAATAAAACATTTTTTGTAGTAATTATTAGATATTCTCCACCAGAACACATACCGCTTCCCAACTTATCACACTTATTTGCAGTTTGTCTCCCTGCTGAGGCTGCCAGTGACAGTCCATATCCACTGGAGACTGCAATGAGATGACCAACTCATTTCAGGTAAGCCCCAACTCACTATCCAAGGACAGTTAATTTTCTACTTGGCTCTGAATCTCAGGAACACTCACATAAAAAGAACACAAACCCAAATACTCTAAGCTACACTTCATCTGAACATTGTCCACATAAATAAGCACGGACGGTAATGAAAGAGAGATGTCAACACCAAAAGGTGTTGAAAATTATTTTAGGAATAACGAATGCTTCAGGGATTAACAGTACCACAGGGTACCTTTCAGCTCCAACTTACTGGTACAAATCCAGCTAGAGCAGCTTGGATAAAAACCTTTACCATCTGGTGACTTATTACTTTATGGAAAATAAACAGGTGTTTGTATCACACACACAAAATCCACCACCATAACTGGAAGTCTTGTTGGATTTCTCAGTAGAGAGATCAAAGAGGGCCAGAACACTCTTCTCTTCCCCCAGTACAACTAGTCTATTTACGTGTGGAGCGAGGACAGCTGAATGCCAAATACTACTACCACCCACTATCAGAAATTAAAATAAGACATACCATGCTTCCAGCAACAGTCTTTTTCAGGGAACAAGAGGATTTATGGCTTTCAAACTGAAATCTCATCTGCTGCTCCCCCACACCCCCTGAAGCAAGAGATGTAACAATATTCTCCTTCCCTACAAGCTTTATCTTGCTTGTTTTCTTAGACCACCACTGCTATAACAGCACTACTATAAAATATTTCACATTTAGCAGCCCTCATATCAGCCTTAAAAAGGAAGCCTGTAGTAATCAGCATCCATACCTCAGCGACTTAATTTATCTGTTTTTATTCAAGAGTACTGTCTGAGTTCGAGTCACCTGATTTGGTTATAAATTCGCTCTCCTGTGCTATAATTTCTTCCTATGAGTTAGAAAGGAGATTTTAAAAAAATTATTATTATCATATGAAATACGCAAGCAGCTACTATTCGTTTTAAACTTAATAGCAACAGTTACATAAATATTCCCTGGGTTTCCTCTTCTCAATTTTCATGGAAATCACTTTTTGTATAGCAGAATTTACTGGCTGTTTAATACCTTATCTTTCTTAGTGGCATACAGGAGCTTCTCTGAATAGCTTGAAACTGGAATAGTCGGAAGATAATTTGTTTGTCTTCTTTGAAGCTCTATTTTTATCCTGAGGCAAGTAGTGTTTTTTTGGCTAAGGCTTAATGCAGCTACTTTCATATCCCATAATGACCAGGAGCACAAATCACATCAGAGAAATCTCTTAAGTTTCCTTGGCAAATCTGCACCTGTTCTTTTGTAGCCTCTTAATCAAAAAACCCAGTAAGTATTCTTATTTCATTACCCCATGTACACTTTGAACACTACAGATCAAAAGCATGGTAATGCAGACCAGAGATTTTCTATTATTCCTCCTTTGAACGTTTTATCAACATGATGATTAACACGTGTCAAGTAAGACAAAGCTAGAAATAACTGAGAGAGATTTGTTAAACTAAAGATCTGCCAGGAACATCATCCAACAAATCATATTTTGTCTCTTCATACACCAGTAACGCTAGCTCCCTGGTCTGACCACCTGTGTCTGGATGCACTGTCTGGCAGGGCTCCCCAGGGAAAATTTTCATGCATCTGCTAGACATTTCCAGGTATTTTTGAGCTTTTATCCTTACTCTGCCCATTACACACATACTAAAATGTAGTGTGTACTTTTCAGTGCACAACGGTGTGTACTTTTCAGTACACATCAGTGACTACTAAGTTGCTAAATATTCAGGGCCAAAAGTGGCCCTGCAAAACAGAGAACAGTTTGCATTAGTTCAAAATGACCAACCTCCAGCCCCTAGTTGAAACACAGCACGCACCCAGGTCTCAGTTAACAACTTCTCCATTCACTTCCAGTTCTTGTATGCTATTGATTATACAGCTGCTGAACCACAGGAGGTCCTGGGTGAATTAATGTGCAACATTTCAAGGGGTGCTCTCCCCACAACTAAGTGCAATGCGTGAACACTTACTGAAGAATTTCAAAAGGACCAGAAAGCGCAAGGGCCCAGATGCTGTCAAGTCAGCCACTGCCTGCTAGAAAGGCTTAACCCATTTTAGGATTTGCTTGGCACTTATCCATTTAAGATTTTAATCCACCGCTTTTGTCCTTCAGATTCTTCTATGTATTTGTGGCACAGACAGAAGGCAATACTGGCTAATTTGAGCCTTGCTTTCGGACACCTTCCTTGTTGGTCCTGACAAGTTTCTTGTCTCTTGTCAAAATGAATGGCCTCTCTTGGTCAGCTGGTGCACTGCTCCAGCATGCCTTCACAGGAGAACAGAAAAATAAAAGGCAAAAAAAGCGCCATTTGATGCATGTTTAAATGCAATTTCAAGACGGCTGAAACTAGACAGACTCCTGAAAAAGAGGTAAAGGGACAAAGTCTGCTTTGAAAGGGACCACAAAACATCACCACAAGTTTGCACTGCTCTAACAAAAGGTAAATCAGGAGCCACAGGACGTACCTGGGATGCTGT
Organism: Rynchops niger; assembly: GCA_013400035.1. Taxonomy (NCBI): domain Eukaryota; kingdom Metazoa; phylum Chordata; class Aves; order Charadriiformes; family Laridae; genus Rynchops; species Rynchops niger. The sequence continues at coordinate 461,015 of VXBH01001752.1, forward strand.
GTCATCCCCACAAAACCAGCCCAGAACAGAGTGCAGTGGCATTTGCAAGACAGAGCAGGTGGCTTATTGGAGGCTACATAAAACCAGAGCAAAACTCCCAAAAGGTCTGGTAAGGTGTCCATCTCACAAAAAGGGCGCAGCCTAAGCTACCAGTGCCTTCCCACAATTTCCAGCTTCTCTGTGACCATGCTTCCCAAAAGACAGAGAAATGCTCTTACCGTCCACTGAGAACTCATCATTGGTTCATCTGCACATTGCAAAACCCTTGCAGTAAACTCAGAAGCTTTGTTGTCCATGTAGAAGCATATGTCATCATACCCATAGATGTAGTAACATTCCTCTGGGCGAGCTTAAATCTAGATTTCAGACCTACGTGCTGATCACTTGATTTACCTTTGTAGTAAAATACGAAAACTGCCTCTAACTTTGTAATTAGGAGGGTCCAGATGCTACCTTTTTGGACCTTCACTTTCAGAGGAAGACTCTCGACCTGTGGAACTGTCCACGCAACAAAAGACCCTTCAGCAAAGTTAGGGTGGAGCCTACAGGCAAAAGAGATCACTCAGGCACTCAGTATCAGCCCACCCTGGTAACTTTGGGTAACAGGTGCGATTGCAGAGGCTGCTAAACCTACCTAAGAGTGCTGCTTCGCACCTTCTCCCTGTGCCCACCTGGGCACTTCTGCTGTCAGTGTGCCATGGCTAGAGCTTACACGGCTTTGTGCTCAGCTGAAGCGGGGAGCCCAAGCCAGCAAAAAGCCCAAGGCCTAACAAGCATTTTAGCTACGTCATATCAGCTGGCTGTCCATCTGGCTTCATCAGTGCCAATGCTAGCAGAGGAGCAAGGAATCCTTTCTGAGGACAAGGGATGGTGGGACTTCTCTTTTTGACAGTGACCTACATGTTTAAGGTGCGATTTCATGATCAGTGTAAGTCATAGTGGGTGCTTGGTACCTGACTGGCAGACCACACAGCCTGCTTTCTGTATGAACACTACTACTATTTGCCCATTGGCTTCTTCAGTATTTTACAATATTCCTTTACAGGCCTCTAAGTGGGATTCCTACAAATACTTCAAATTATCAGAACATCCGAGGAAAAAAATCAGACTCTCAAATCCAGCATTGTCCTTTTCTGGAGAAAGAAGGGAAAGTACAAGGGAGAAAAATACTTTCATGAGTACATGTTTGCATACATTTTGAGGTGGGACATCCTCTCTTTCTTTGTTATTGAAGACAAAGTCTGAAGGACTGCAAAATCTTTTAATTCATTATGACACAAAAATATGGACACAACTGTGCCTAGATTTTGCATGTTCAGTTAACCATTTTAGCTCAGTCTCCAGGTGGGGAGGGGGGAATAAATAAATAAATGAAATAAAACCTCAAAGGCAGACTTTTTTTTTTTTTAAATGATGCACCACTGCCTACCAACCATCTCCAGACTGCAGTGGTATTAGAAAAAAAAACCCACGTAAAAAAGGTGTGTGCACTAATAGTATATTCTCTATTTCTTGTTTGTCATTTTTCCTGCCCCAGTTTCTCTTTTAGTTTCAGATTCTTTGCTCTGTCGTTTAATTCTCTCAACTTCTCCCATCCCTTAGCTGCATTTCTTATAGTATGAATAGAATCTTTCATTTTCTCCCTTCACACAGTGGGACTTGAATGAGTCTTGCCCACTGAATGGCACCTGACATGATTTTCTCATGTCTCATCTCAGGTGTCTCAACTGTAAACATTACTTTGTGTCTGCTTGTATCCAGTTGTCTTTCCTTGATCACACTGTTATGTGCCAAGTTCAACAGCATCAGCTTATAATTGAAAAGAAGGACTAAAAAGTGTCCACCTTGCTATTCACCTGTAATAAGAGAAGCTGTCTGAAACTGGAGGCATCTTCATCTTGCATACAAAGCCATTTAACAAGATCCAGTGACCTGATGGTGAACTTAGAAAAATTGGACAACAAAAGAGAAGCAGTATTCCTGTGTTTAATCACGCAGTGATTCTGGAAGTGTTGCTCAGCTGCTAGACTCACTCCCACTTGGAGGCCTCAAACCCAGATACTCTGCCCCCCAGCTTTCTAAAAAGGGATACCTGAATTTAACTTCCAAGAGAAAAATGTGATGGCCACTCTTGAAGGTATCTGATAGCAATACCTTTTGGCATGTACTTCATCCTTGTCCTCATTTGCACCCCAGATGCAGCTGACCACACAAAACTAATAAACTGCTTCAGCCTTCACCATCTGTCCTCATTCGCTTTTGGCAGTTCTGCCTTACGTTCTGTACATGACTACCATGATATAGATGAGCCTCAGGGTACAGTACCACTTACATGAAACTGGGTTTACTAGGCATAAAAATCAGGATGTCTTGTGTAATACGTGTACAAAAGCATAACTTTGTACACAGATAGAGCTATTCCAGCCAGCAGTTTTGCACCGTCATGTTCTCTGAAACAGAGATGAAAACAAGGACCAAGGGGGACAAAGCTACTGAAAGTTAATGCATGCACACACGCAGACACGTTATGCTAGAAGTTTCCCCAGTGGCTCAGATTCTTATTTCTGTCAGGTCCACAGGGGGCTTCTTCCCTCAAAAATTGTATCTACTCACATGGCTCAAATACAAATTACACAAACTGTTCACAAAGGAATTCACAAAGGGTTTTGATTCATCTTTTATCATGTCTTGTATCCTGACCTGAGTTTCGCATCTTTTTTTATTTTTTTTTTTCTTTTTCAGACATTCTGTAATGGTTTTAAATACAACATGGCCAAAAATAATCTCTTAAAATCCATGGATTTTTCTTCTGTAGAGATACCACAGTTGTGATACTGACCACAGCATCCTTGTCTCTCTCTCCTCCCTCTATAGCCCATGCCTGCTATTTCTTTCCCCACAGTACCTACAGAATCTGGTCTCTCTCATCAGCCTGATCATTTCTGATGCCAGCCCCATAACACTCTTGACTGGGACAGCCACCAAAGTCACCACTGGCCTTTCTACACTGACCTCATTTCCTGAGAGCTATTCAGCGTACTACTGCTTAGATGGTTACCCTAGCTGGTAGCTTCAGTTGCACTTCCTTCACTGATCTGCCACCCTCACAAGCGTCGCAGCTCTGTCAGGGCTCATTCTCTGTCTCCAGGAACACAGTTACCTGCTCTTCCATTTTACTGCTCCACTGTACCTCCATCCTATCCCACGTTGTGCCACCATCCTTTGCCATCCCACTGTCTGTACTACCCCCAATAGAAAACTCTTGCCCACTGCCGTCTGTAAAGATTTTCCTGTCCTCCTTCCAATCAGCCCTTTGAAACACTTTTAATGATGATTCTCCACCCCATGTACAAACAGACATGCTTCCCCAGTAGGAAACCTACTGAACAGACCTACCCAATTACAGCTGCTAACTTAAAAAAAAACACCAATCCAAACTTATCAAAACCTAAGAAAACCACTGAGAAGGTTAGAAAAGGAACTTTAACTTCTTTGTAATAATACAAAGAACTATACCCCATTCTCAGTTATATACAAATATATACATATACAGACACACAAACACACTTTCTCATAATCTGAAATTACCTCTGGGCTTGTACATTTAGTTTTCATAATCATGCTAAACTTTCTCTGCTCTGGGCCACAGTTCTAGCTCCTTCACAGGCTTTCTATGTTATCTTAGGCAAGTTACTAAATATCTGGAAGTCTGGAGAACCTGGTTCCCCTTCACTAGAATCAACAGAAGTACTCAGCTCGCTCAGATTCACGAGAGGGCAAACAATTCTGATCTGTACGCCTGTTTCCCAATCTATTAATTTTGCTCCTCTAATAATTAGACAGGGATAACATTAGTGCCTCATCTGGGTGCTCAAGAGGACAATTAAGCACTTGAGGAAGGTACACACAAAAGCTGTACAAATGAATTGCAGTAAAAGAACAAAACTAAAACCCAGCAAACCCCAACAAATATGGCCAACGATAAACATAAAGCAGAGAAACACCTCAAACCCTAACTATGGAGGACAAATAAAGATTTATGAAAGATCCTATCAGCTACTTGACATGTATTACCTCTCCTCCAAGTTACATCTAGAAAACTCTCCATGTTTATATTGTTCACCTTCCTAGGTGTTTCACCTTGTGTCTCATTAACCACAAAGTCAGCGTCTAGCACGATATCAAGTGGCATTACTAATTCTTGTCAACTTAAAAACTGCATGCTGAACCAGCAGCAAAAGAGCTTATTAGAAAGAATAAAGGAGAAAATCTGGCCAAACTTCTCTTTAATTTTCATTTATCCTTTAAGGACAATCAGAAGAGCAGATGGTTTATCATTCCTGCACAGCTCCTGAGTAAAGGGAGCTGATCCATTTACTTAAGAGCCTTACCTCCTGTCAGCCCTGTGTTTGGGAAATGGCATATTGCAAGGCTTCCCCTTATTACAAGACTGCTTTCCCAACAGGCCTGGAAAAATTTAAGCTTTCCTGTCAGTCAGATGAGCCCCTTTATCCCATTTGGCAACAAACCTTGGATAAAAAAAGACTGCCATCTGACTAAGCAACTGCAAGACACATGCTGGAATGCAACTGATCTGAATATTAGTTAATCAGTTGATGCCTTTCCAGCAACATGTTATAACTTCTCGGAAAGCATATGAGACTATCTTCAATAGGGCACTTGAAAAAAATTTAAATTAAAAGCGGGCATTTGGCTTTTTTTCTTCCCTATTTTAAAGAAGGCTTGTTAACTTGAGCCTTCTCCATGAGTTACATGTAGAAGTCTCATGCTGTTTTCTTTTCACCTTTTGTGCTTCTCTCTCCCTTTTCACTTTTTGGGACAGAAGGGAAAGATAACAGACTCAAAAGCAAACGTAGCTCAGAAGGCCTAAAAGACTTCTATGATGTGAAGACTTTGGTGTAACACATACCAGTCCACCAGTCTGGCATATGAGAATGACTGTTGTTGGCTATTGGGAAGGTAACAGGACGAATACAGATCGTTCTTTGTGACAGTAAAATATTTCATGGTACCCTGATGGTATTAAGAGTATTTTGGTTTTATTGACAGAAACTTCTTCTGTCTAAAATAAATTAAAAAAAAAAATGTGAATCAATCACTAATACAAGTTAGAAAGAGTCAATAAAGTAACTGAAGTGAAAGAGACTCCTCCTTTCTGGTCAACACATACTTCATCAGTTTAGTCTTTTGAATTGGGAAACCTTGAGGAAGGAAATTAAGCGAGAGCAACTCTGCTGACATGAAGTCTGAATCGATTCTATTGCTTCAGGCTGATTAAAAATTTATGGCAGCTCAGAATAACGTGACTTTATAACTATCAAATTCAAACAATTTTAAAGCACAATCTCTGAGAAATTTTTGATGTATATATAAAGAACATAACTCAGGAAGGTTAGACTTCGCTACCTGAACTCCACATTTTGGACCACAGAGAAACATTCACTTGCCTTTCCAACACAGATTCTACTCCTTCACTGTCAAATGTATTTAAGCAGATAACCTACAGCACACAGTTATGTCTGCTGTAATTTCTCGAATGGTACTTAATTGAGAAATTGCAATATTCTTTCACTTATGCTTTTATACTTCTATAAATAATAATTATAATAAAAAGTCTTATATTTTTGAGTGTTATCATTGTGCCCTAGAAGTGCATTAGACAGGGTACCTGCACTTCAAAGAACCATCATACTATTTTGGTTAGGCAATAGCACAAGTTTGGGTGCATGAGGGAAGGAAAATTTTAGGGAAGTAGTCAATATCTATTGCCTTAAGGACACACAACAGACCAGACTGTTACCTCTAGACTGCTACCTCTAAATTACTATGGAAAACTCCAATGATAACTTTCAAGAAAAATGTAAACAAATGCTACATTAGATATGAGAGGAAAAGCCAGTTTCCCAGAGAAATGTGGAGATGCAGCGTTTATTTAATTCATTTATGTCACATGATGATCCACAATGAAGAAAAGAGTGGAAAGAAGAATGTCACCCACCCTGTTATTACTAGATTGTCTTGAAGACATGTTATGATCCTCAATAAGGGTAGGTGAGCAATTAATTCAACATATCTCCGGAAAACTACCATGTATTTATATTATCCCAGAGCAACCTAAATTATAGAGGAAAACATGTCTCTTTCAGTCCTCTACTGAAGCCTTTGAGGAGAGAAAGACATCTCCAAGACGTAATTACAGTTAGTTTAGGGAAAGCTGCCACTTTCTACTCAAACTCCACAACAGAAAGTCTTACTGGAAACTGTGCATCACTGACAAATCCTTTGAATGCTGCTAGAAGGCAAACAAAGCCGTTGTTTACCATTTTCCAACAGAGAAAAGCAAGAGTACTTCACACAACACATTTGTCACCATGCAGGAAGTTTTGTTTGCTTATCTGCTTTTTAATAAGTAACAATGGCATCCTTTTGCAAACAAAATGGTAGTGACCAGCTTCATACAAACACTAAACTTAAATTCATAGAATCATAGGGTTGGAAGGGCCCTCTGGAGATCATCTAGTCCAACCCCCCTGCCAGAGCACGGTCGTCTTAGAGCAGGTTGCACAGGAACGCGTCCAGGCGGGTTTGGAATGTCTTCAGAGACGGAGACTCCACCACCTCTCTGGGCAGCCTGTTCCAGTGCTCTGCCACCCTCAAAGGAAAGACGTTCCTCCTCATGTTTAGGTGGAACTTCTGATGCTCAAGTTTGTGCCCATTACCTCTTGTCCTGTC
>VXBH01001752.1:467772-515634 GCA_013400035.1 Rynchops niger
TTGGCCACAAGGGCACATTGCTCGTTCATGGTCATCCTGTTGCTCACCAGGACTCCCAGGTCTCTATCCACCGAGGTGCTCTCCAGCAGGTCAGCCCCCAACCTGTACTGGTGCATGGGGTTATTCCTCCCCAGCTGCAGCACCCTACACTTGCCCTTGTTGAATTTCATAAGGTGCCTCTCTGCCCAACTCTCCAGCCTGTCCAGGTCTCTCTGTACAGCAGCACAGCCTTCTGGTGTGTCAGCCACCCCCCCAGCTTTGTGTCATCGTCAGACTTGCTGAGGGTGCACTCTATCCCCTCATCCAGGTCATTGATGAATATATTGAAGAGGACTGGACCCAGTACTGACCCCTCGTCACTGACCTCCAACTAGACTCTGTGCCCCTAATCACGATCCTCTGAGCTCATTCTTCCTATTCTGCCTGCTCCTCATGTAATTTTATTGGATGATGAACATTTCAGATCTTGCAGTGGCCAGGCCCTTAGATCACAGAACAGATAGGCAAAGTTTGAACTTACTTCCTTTTAAATATGGTGATTAGTTCTTGGTCAACGTATGTATTTTTTAAATTGGGATACCAAAAACAAGACTGTCAGTTTTCTTCCAAGAATCATTTTGCTACCTAGAAGAGGAAAATCTGTAAAGAGCAAATGCATATATTTACAAAGGAAGAGACACTCAGATCACAGCAAAAATGGGCGCTCCCCATTTCTCCAAGTGATGCTCTAATCTGTTAGAAGGAAGGTAATTTTAGGATTATTGTAGTATATACTTTCCATTAGCTGGGAGCCTCCTGCTCACCCATATGCTGCTTTTCCTTTTAAGTGCAGCAAGGCCTATTCATTCTAGTTGTTGGGATCCATGCAGTCAAACTAAATTGCATTTGTGTTGATGAGGCTCAAATGAACATGTAAGGTCAAAAAAACCTGTAGCTGCTGTGCTAAATATAGCAGGGGGTGAGTGTGTGCATGCAGGGGAGATGAGAGCTGGCATGCTGGACTTGAACAAGTGATGTGAATAAACCTGCAAGAGTATAAATTGCAAGTATAAATTGCATGAGGACCTGAGTCATAACTGTCTCCTAGCGCAAGAAGATAGGATATGTGAGCTGTTGATTTCAACATGTTCTCAGCTTTCAGCAGCATGAGTAAAACAAGAGCATGTCCTGTTGCTGATTTTTCTTCTTTTTTCTTCTAGCACCTATTTTGGGGGGGATTTTCTTTCCATCAGCTCTCAAAGCTGCCCTCATCAGTATGCTTTGAGAGGCAGCTGAGAAGAGAGGGGAAAGTGGGTGTCTGATGGCCATACAAGTAAGAACAATTCAGAGAGTTTTATCCTATTCAAGCAAAAGCGAGCTTCTAGTTCAGACTGGCCTCAAACCTTTTTCCTCTCAGTTTGAGAGTGCAGTGGCTGGACAAAAGGGTCTATTACAAGGAACAGCTCCTGGGTCATTTTGTGATGTGCTAATGTTCCACTACAGAATTGCCTAGGAGGCCTAAATGGCGTCCTGGCAATGTATAAGCCCCTGATTAAATAACGTACAGCTTTAAAAAAATCCATTGGTAAACTTACCATTATTTCAAAAGGATGTGTTTGAAGTAAGTAGTACTAGAGATAGTGCCTTGCTGACCCATAGATCTGCTTTCCATGATAATTGGAAGGCTTACTTTACTCTCCAAGAAGTTCTACGTGTCTGTTAGTCATGCAAGGCCAATACAACCACAGAAGAAGCAGTTAGTTCCTACATGCAATCACCGCTCCACAACCTCATTCTGGTTATATTTCTGCTGCTTTTCTTGAAGATTCTGGCAGACAAATTGTTCTTGTGACACATACACACACAATAATAATAATAATAAAAAAACACAAAAAAACCCCAATATAAAAAAATAAATCAAGAAACCTTGCTGTCACATCCCAGTTAAAAGAATAAGAAATCCTAGTATGACAAAGGATTCCATAAGCACCATTTTTTTCACACTTAAAAACAACTCCCATCTTTAAGCTTCACTCATTTTTATTGATCCAAGATATTTTTATGAGTCTCAAACTGTATTTTTATATATTCAAGGGTAATAAAAGGATTTCTATTCATTGGACTATTCACTACGCCTGTACTGCACAAGAAAGCCCAAATGCAGAAACATCTGGGCTGGCCCTCCTGGACAAAGTGGGGTTGTACCACGGCCAGACTGCAGCTCCCACCGAAACACAGAGACAGGACGGAGATGCACACCAGCACGCTGTACCATCTGGGGCTTACTAACAGCGTGCTGAAACAGTGGCACTGCATACAGCTCCAAAATGCGTACAGTCTCTGCCTGGGTGTGTACACTGTGCCCCCATGGCATCATACACTCTTGCTTCCTGGGGTGCCAGGCAAATGAAGTGCCTCAGCACTCAAAACCTCTGGCCCAACCTGCCAAGTTATCTTTCATACCTGCAGCAACAAAGCACCGGAAAGAACAGAAGCCTAATGCTTCAAGTCTTAATCCAATCCTAGGATTAGGGATTAAAAACACAGACTTTCAGGGCAAAAGCAAACACTCTGTTTTGGTGAGTTAAAACTTCACGTGAAGAACAGAGAAACCAATACTGATTGAAGATATTGGAGTACCAGGAAGTTTCTTCAGACAGTATCCATTTGCACAGAGACTAAGACTTCAGAAATACCTATGTCATGGATCATACGGTAAGAAAGGGAGGAAGTCCCACTCCTGCCACCTCAGTTAAAGACTCTCATCTCTTTTTGCTCCCTGCAGTTCCATCCATCAACTAACTCCCCTCCCTAACAACAGGGATGCTGTTGTAATTCTCAAAACCACCACTGTTCTCACTGCCTTCTCTCTGCTTCTCAAGACTGCTAAGTGGGTTAAAAGCCTTTGCTTCAAATTCTTTTCCAGGCTTTATTGATGCTGCTTCTGTCTTCTGCAGATTTAAAGCTCTAACATCTCCCACAATAAAATGAAGAGCCTTTCCTTCATACACATTGGCTTTAATTTTGCCATAGTAGTTAAAAAAAAAAAAAAAAGAAAGAAAAAAAAAGTGTTCCGCACACACTTCAGCAAGTAGTATCTTGTTCTCCCTACAACTTTTTGAAGCGCACTAAGCCCAACCAGATGTAGTGTTTTTGACAGTCCATAAAACATATTACCACAAGTATGCTCTCCCCATAAAACAAAGCATTTGCCTTTGTCATCTCCTGTTTTTGTCCCTTAAAATTAGCTGAATTACCCATCACTCTCTCACTTTGCCCACATTCAGGAAAATATTCCACATGTATTGGTACAGACACTGCATGAATCAGGTTTCATTTCTTCTGGTAAAAAAACCCAACCACCAAACCACCAAACAGAACTTCAGGGAATCCCTGCTTTGATTTCACTGAGGTTTTTCAGTGAGTAATCCTCACCTTAACTGCAAGGTAGTTAAGGATGATACGTTTGACAACTTGCAAGCACAGAACCAAGGAACACTCTACACACTGCTGTATGAAAGTCAGCTGTGCATCCTATGCATTTCAAAAGAGAGATTCAGCCAACATGTAAAGAGCACAGGAGCACAAACCACTGTAACTTCCATGCAAGTCAAAAGAAGGACAGAGTTTCTTTACCACAGTGTTGTCAGACAGATGTAGTGCTAGTGCAACACACTTAGCAAAGTGTGTTTTGACTAACCTACAAAGTTGTAAATGAACTGTGACTACTCAGAAGACTCCCTCACCCAGCTGCGACACTCCTGTGAGTGACATGACTAGAAAATTTGGACAGGAAATACCTGCGTTACTCTTTCTAGCCTGACAGTTTAAAACAAGGTCTTTTAAAATGGTTTTCCTCTCCTAATTTAAGATTAAAAATAAGAAAGGCTGGAGTGACAAGCACTTGGGGATTCTGATATTAATATATGTGTATCGTTGCCCTGTTATTCTGCCCTTGGCTACTGGTTTGCTTCTGGCACAATTCCTGTTCCAATTACTGTTTGCCTTCTCATCATGTTCTATATGGAGCCATGTCACATATATACAAGGCTATGAGGTAAAAACTTGTTTGTTAGAACAAATGCACGCCTGGCAGCCATGCAAAAACATCTACCCTCTAGTTTATCTGAGCCTGTTCATTAATTTGTACCATGTGGTTACACCAGTCACATCCAACACTGGAACCCTCTCTAAGTTACCTCTGCTACATTTCTGATCATGCTCTTTCCAATTCTGCTATAAGAGGGGAGAAACACCTTTGATTTGAACTAGGAATAGAATCACAGATTATCTCAAATTGTAAGGGATGCACTAGGATCATCAAGTCCAACTCTCTCCCCCTTGTAGGACTACCTAACACTAAGCCATATGACTATGGGCATCATCCAGACACTCCTTGAACTCTGACAGGCTTGGTGCCATGACCACTTCCCTGGGGAGCCTGCTGCAGTGACCGACCACCCTCTCAGTGAGGAACCTTTTCCTAATGTCAAATCCAGACTGTGTGCTGGAGGCACTTAAGTACATACCTCATTACTGCTGCTTCAATTACCTTTGAAACAGAAATGTTATGCACACAAGGCTGGGGAAACAGCACGGTGTCCTCAGAATCAGAGACAGACTCAGGTGTGCCTGGAAATGGCCAAGCCTGAACCAAATCTCTGGTCTCCTGCTAATGTCTGCCTGCTGGCTGCGATGCCACCCGGCAGGCAGAGTCCCTACCGAGGCCAGGCAGTAGAATCATAGAACTGTAGAACCTTCATGGTTGGAAGGGACATTTGAGATGGAGTCCAATCATACACACAAAAAAACCCCCAAATCCCTACAGTCGCTGCTACTAGAGCATGCCCTGAAGTGCCACATCTAGACGTTTCTTAAACACCTCTAGGGATGGTGACTCAAGCACCTCCCTGGGCAGGCTGTTCCAGCGCCTGACCACTCTTTCAGTAAAGTCATTCCTCCTAATATCTAACCTAAACCTCCCCTGCNACAAGCCAGAATGCTGTTGGAGCCAAGCAGCTGCCACCTCCCGTAGCCAAGCAAGGGAGGAGGTTGCCCACGGGAAAGCCACCCTTGCGGGGGGCTCACGCCCGCCTGGGCAGAGCGCCGAGCAGCTGGGCCCCTCCTGGCGCCGAGCCCGCCGTGCCGCGCTGCAGCCGCCAGAGGGCGGCAGAGGCCCAGGCGCGGCGGGACGGGCTGGGCGCGGCCGAGGCCGCCCGCGGGGTCCGGCCTGCTGCTCTGGGACTGCGCCGCTGCCCTCCGCCCGGGCCCGCTGCCCTCCGCCCCGGGGCTCCGCCGCGCCCCGACCTGCTCCCCTCAGCCCCGGGGCTCCCGGGCCGCTCCCCTCCGCCCGCTCCTCGGTGCTGGCGCCGCAGGGCAGGTGCGCCCAGCTCGCTAGGGAGCTCCACGTTCTCGGCCGCGGGGCTGGACAATCTTTTCCAATGAAAAGTACCGTATCTACTGCATTATATAAGTAATACTAGCAAGAGTTACACAATTAACCGCATATTAAAATAGCTTTTTGCATATAGTTATGTAAAACTAATATATATTTAATAATTTCCTATGAAATCGTGCTTTCGTGGGAGTCAAAGCATCAACCCATTGAGCTCCCTGTCCCACTTGTTAATTGGCAGTATCACCTGCTCCAGAGCAAAGTTTTCCACTGGAAAACTCTTTTGGCACCGAGTGTTTTACAGCATTGAACTCCAGAGGTTACCTGAACTTGGTGAAAAGTGAATCGACGCGAAGTCTGCTACTTTGACTAAGTGTCTTTGCAACTGCATACATAAAGACGTGCAAACTCATTACCTATCTTCTTTCAACAGTCACCGATTGCAGACACTCCTATATGTCGCCCAACTCTGGAAAGTTTGTATTCCTGTTTCTTTGCAATATTTTCATTCTTCTAAGCCACACGACATTTCTATCACCAGTAGTTAATCACCTTTGTTTCTGTCTCTGGGAAAGAATTCTATTTAATTTGTTCTACCTGTGCAGAAGGCACATGAAGTGCTGCCGCTCAGTGCACACCAATGAGTGGAGCGCCTATATAAATATTTTTCATATTATAAAAGAGTATACTTACAAAAACTGAGTTGCTTGTGAAACTTCATTTGGTAAAGTGATTCAATATGTTTGCCTGTGACAGCAGAATTGAAAGAAGTGCTGTCAAGTAAACACACAGTTAACATCGCTTCAAATGACATTTCACAAGGTACAGTCCTCTGTACACAGTACTTTCATTCCCCCTTGCAAGGTAGGAAGCATTCTTTTCAGACCCCACAATTTTCAGTTGTTCCTGCCCAAGCTAGGGTATTGGACAAATGCCAGCAAAATCTCAGCCCTCACTTCACTGTTCCTTCAAAAGGAGAGGAGGACAGCTGCTCCCTCCAGTGAATACCATACATTCCTAACCTCTTTCAGTTAAACTAGAACTTAAGTTTATAAAACAGCCCATGCTCAGTCACAAATAACTCTGATATAACAGAGGAATTAAAGGTTTAACATGAAATGGAACTCAACGTCACTCGGTTTTATAAATCTCTTCTACGTTCCCTCTCAGTTGTATCTTTTGAAGATGTCATAGAGAGGGAAGAGAAGCAGCGACACCAAATAAATGGAAGTTATATCTTAGCTGTGCCAGTTAACCTGATCCAGCGTAAGCTTCATATTTAAGATACTATTTTTCAGTCAGGTTTTAAAAACTTCTCTTGCAAGCAGGTGAAGATGAAGTAATAACTAACATATACTGGAAAAAACAAAGGATGACTCAAAACCACACACGCTTCAGAAAAAATACCAGGCAATTCTGATCCCACCAAAGAGGGGCTTTTGACACTTTACTTGAAGAAACAGCTGTATTAGGATGGCTGGACACAACTTAATGCAATTCAGTGGAGCTAGATTTTCTAATGATTGTTTACACTACCTCTCTTTTGGAAACCTGGTCACTTACAGGATATGTCTTCCAAGGGCTGAATTCATTCTGTATGTTAAACCTTGGATAAGAACCCTAATCACATCAGTTCAAATCAGCAACAGTGTCACTTAACTGGGAAAGAATTTATAAATAGGGAGGGGGAGGATGTTCTAGGATTAACACATACTGAAATTGAATGAGGCAAAGCAGAAATTTGCCTTGCATACTAGCCATGTCGCAACACTAGAAAAAGGAGTTATTTAAATTCAGTTTTGCTTTTATGTGCAGCACACCATGCATTTGCAGGCCCATGTTTTAAGCCAGCATCACCCTAACGTCCCTGTATGGCCAGAGATACTATCACCTGCTTCCCAGAAGACTGTGCTAGCTCAGGTTCATCTCAGCATTGCATGGCTTCCACTCAGAGCTGGCCTGCATCCATCTGGCGCAGGACACAGGCAGAGCGAGCTTGTGTCTGCCTGCTCAATACCATGCAAATGACCCCTTACTTTACAGTTCTGGTATGAAAGGGACTACGCTGTCCAAGAACATGCAATGAACAGAACATAACCGCACAATGAAAATAAAAAGACTATAGGTAGAAGTTTCAGGATAGACAATATGTATCAGCTGAGCTGCATTCCTGCTGGTGGACTGAAGGCAGTATGGGCTAGAGTATATTTTATCCTACTATTACATTGCACAACATTCAGATGGACTCCTGTTGAAATTTTATAAAATTGCTATTAGAATGACACCTAACCTCTATATAAACTGCAGCTAATAGCCTGAGGTACCTGTGGTTGACCGGAATTTAGAGGCTTGGATACTCAAACTGTGAGCTACGATGTTTGAGGGCTAACTAAAGGCATGCACTTGCCTAGCATGCTGGCAGGTTGCTAGAATTTGACCAACATTCTGTGCTTGGTGGAAAATATCAACTCCATTAGCATGCATACAGCTCAGCTTCTGATGTAAATGCACTTCCATTTCATTAGCTGCTCAATGGCTAAGAGTAAGAAGAAAGACAAATTGCTGTGGATTGTGTTTAACATTTTTTTTTCATTAATTTGTATTACTAAGCTTTTATACTTGTCACAGGTATGCAGCGTTTTAACTTAAATGGTAACCGCACTGAAAACTGTGCAGAGTAAACTTGTATCCTACAACATTTCATAGTAGTATTTCACTTCACTTACAAGCAGTTTAGTCTTTGGGTCTTCACCTTCTCAGTTTTACCCAGGAAGCCTGTTTCACATCTTAAGAACCTTGAAAACCTCCAACTTTCTCCTCACAACCCCCAAAAAACCAACCCAACAAGGAAAACCCCACAAACAAACAAGAGCTGCTTTCCTGGAGAGTAGGCTGATGGTATTTTCCAGATTTTATAAGATGAGTTGCTGTTTTCAGACTAGTCAGGGATAAAGCCAAGTAAGCAATAAGGAGTTGACAACAAAGCTGCAGTTCATAAGTGGTTTTCTCTGGAGTGGTTGAGGAACTTAAGAGATACACTTTTTCCCCTCCATGACAAAATAGTCACCAATACATTTTTTCCCAGTCACTAATACTCTCATAAACAAGTGCTCTAACTGACATCCTGAATTACTAGCCAGAGATTACTTCACATGTTTGGCCAATGAGAACAATTTACTAAATTGCCACTCCTCTCTCCAAAGAAGTTATTCCCATGCCCAGTTCAGGCTACAGTCTCGAGAGAGTCCTATTGCTTATTCCCTCCCTCCTCACTCTGAAAAGTCTACGCCGCCTCATTAGAAAAACATCAGGTGCCAGTCAAGGTTGTCATCTTTGCTGAAAAGTACATTTCTGCAGAGACCGTTCTCCTTTCCTGACTGAAACTGCCAGTCATCACAGGACAAGCGCCTTGTTATGACATTGCTTGTTCCTCTTTCTTTGCAAAGATAAGCTGTAGGACACACATCATTGCTATGTAACTATACTAGTGCTGGGGTGAGGGAGGTCAATCCCACTAAAAATTATAATAAAAGAGAAACAAATTTGTGTACGTTGACAAGGGCCAAGTCAGATAGAAAAATATTCAATACCAGGAACTAGCCATCTTTTCTGCAAAAAGCAGTAATCCACATGCAGAATAAACCCCCTCAATGCATTATTCACTTCCACATGAACTGCTGTTGAGGTGGGTGCCCAGAGGGCTATTTTACACTCCTGTAACACAAGTTGTCTCAGAGTTTGAGTTTGTTGCCTGTATCAAAGAGTTGGGCTCTCTGAATAAGAAAGGTATTCCTCTTCATCTCACGTCTAGCTATTGTATGTTGCCCATGACAGCAGTTCTGCATGACTGTATTTACCAACTTTCAGAATATCGTAAGATGTACAGACAAACAGTATTCTCTCCATTCCAAAACTAGAAAAAACAAGAACAGAAAAGCAACTTGTGTAAGGTCAAGTAGCATCTGTTTCTTGCTGATCTAAAGACACTAGCTTGCTGAAGTGGCACAGCTAAGTTTATTCAACGTGTGCTTAAGAACACTATGCCAGCATCAACCCAAGTCCAGCTGCTGTGGATAAAGTGTTCCTGTATTAATCATTATAAACCTTTTCCAGTGCAACACCTGTAGCCTGGCAAGACGCAGAGGGCCCTAGTGTAAGTATGAACTGGAAATTCTCCACCTATTTTATAGCAGCAACCAGGCTCTTCCTCTGAATTTCATTTTGTCTATGTCATTTGCTCAGGAAAAATGGGCCTTACTAAACACAAAACTCCCCCATTTCATTAAAAATCGATAAATTCAGCAACTTTCGAAGTCTCTGTTGTTAATTTGGTCTTCTATGCTTCTATGTAATAATAGCATTTGGACAAATTTGGAAAGGGTAAGTGAGGACACATTCTATCTTGACTAAAACTGTGAAAAGGTATTATATTATTTATAATGCACCTATCATAGTGGTATCTGAATGCTAAGAACATTAGCAGACAGGCTTTAAAGTCAAATAAACAGAAAGGATAATTTACATACCTTTCTTAGGCATGCCATTTGGATGTACTACTCTTTCCCCTCTCCTACACATGTTAAGAAAGCAACCGCAGAGAAACCTCAAGTTCAGTTACCACAATACTCCAGCATAACATGCTTTCTGCAAGGTTTATTCTGTTCAGATGCAATTCTCACTGCTAACAGTGCTTTATGTGCAATGAACTCCAGATCATTTGCCCCGCAATGGGAAGCAGGCAAAGACAGCTATTTCTGATCCCAGTATTTAAATCATTCTCTTCCTTATAGACAGGAAATAAAATGAGAACTATGAAATTTGAATTTAGTTCACATTAAAGTTCTTAAGGTGGTGGCTTTAAGACAGAAGTGCTATGGCTTAATAAGCAACGCAGCCAATGAAAACAAAAAGCTATATATAATCTTGGTTGATGTTTTAAAAAAAAAAAAATAATCCTGCCTGCTCTGAACAGGATCAGTTTCTTTTTTAAGCTAGCGTAGTATTTTGGAAGCCAAACTACTTTCTGATCGACATACCACACCAAATGCAGTCAAATAAATACAGAAATGGGCTATTTAATCTGGAATCTTGGCTAACAACAACCAGCATCAGAAAGTTAGCAGAAGACAATAGAAACCTCCCATTTCAGAGATCAAATATGGGCGATATTTCAGTAAAATTTGGACCTAACAGTAAAAAAACAGCAAAACCCCCACAAATATAGACACAGATCTCTGCATACTCTGAGTCCTAACAGATCATCACTATGTCAGAAAAAAGAAAAATCTACCATCAGAAGTACATTCATATCTGTACAAGTGTACAGCAGCTATGTAGAATAAGAATGTATTTATTTGTGCCTGAAAAATATGAATGACTACTGTGAACAGCTTTCTATTATGTCATTCCATAAGTCTGACAGCAAACATGATTATTGTCCCCAAAGTAATTGACTGCTGTAATAACTTCCCCTTAGTTTCTAAGAGCGTACATAAAGAAAAACCCTCGCCCTCTACATAGCTGTGTTACTCTCAATTTTAAGATGGCTAATATCTTAACGTGACTGGTTTTGGTTTTGTTATTTGAAAGTGTCAACCACTGTGGCTGTCTTTGGAAATTACACAAGGGATAACATCTGTTAGTATTGCTGTTCCAGTAAGAGTCATGGCCAATCCGGCTCAGATATATAAAAAAGTAACTTGGGACCAAGTTCATGCTTTGCATTAAAGCTTACTGGAATCCTTAAGCTGATTCTCAATATTGTGAAAATGAAAGTTGTGGCTAGGAAATTTTTCTGTTGGAAATGTAGCAATCAGCTAGGCAACAACAAATAAACACATACTTCTGTATCACAAAGGTCCAAAACTTAGCCAAGCACACACTTAAAAGTCTGGATGATGAAGCCAAAACACCCAGTCCACAAACAATAACAACAAGACTTATAAGGTGTCTGGCATCTCAAGTCAGGCAGCTAATATGCTGAGATCATGCCGACCAGTGCTGCCTAATTGCTTCCCTCCACCTCCCTAAATCCACACTGTTCTAAGCCTAGTCTACTTTAAAAAGTTTCACTATCACACTTACTAGGTGTACTTCCTACAATAGGAATATAACCATGTTGGTATCACTGTATTTTTATGCTAGTTCACCTCTGACAGGAGGAAACAAAGTTCAAAAATTAAATGAAACACAAGAACCAGCCAGAAAGGGCTACGAAAACAAAGACGAGCTACCTAGGTATGACTATAGAAGGGGAACAAATGGAATGACACTAATAAAAAGGTGATGGGAATCAAACAGTGGCCCTGGGAATTCTTTTTGAAGCTGCATTTTGCATTAATACAAGCACAAAAAGACTCCCATCTCTCAGAGTCTGCAAAATGGATGTTCTAATAACTAAGACAAAATAAGGTTAGCCTAGAGAAAAGCAGATCTGTGCAGCTGAATTAGGAAAGCTGTATCATAACAGAAGGAACTGACAGTGTTTAAATGTCAGTTAGACAATAGATTTGGCTTTCAATCCAAAATAATTAAGTAATTGCTCCGCTCTCACAAAGAAAAGAGACATAACAACCAGCGGGACTGGCTGTATAAAAAGACAGACGGCAAGTTTCTGCAGGCCAGACACTATTGGTCTAGATAGCTAGTAACCAGCTGTGAAGAGATTTAAAAAAAAAAAAAAAAGAAAAAAGTAATTCTTAGATGTCACCTAGATATGATGTCCTGGGGAAAGGCTTTTGCTAAAGAAAAAATAGCTCGACTGTGAAAGTGAATGACTCAGAGTCATTCTCTAGATTCTCTACAGTAACTAGAGAGACGGTGGGTGAAAGACATCAGGTTTTACGCATGTTTCTGCAGCCCATTCATGAAAAACCAACAAAGTAATAGAGTAAGATTTCAATATTGACAAGGACACAGATCTCCGGTCTAAAGGTAAATCCATGACTTGTCATCAGAGGGGGAAGTTAAATTTGTACTAGAAAGTGAGACTAGTCAGAGAAAAAGCAATCTTCTGATGGAAGAGTGATTTGAGATGTAGAAATTCAAATGCCAAGAGAATGAATGTGACATTGCAGGAACACTGTGCTAACAGTATTAACGGCAAAAGATAGAACAAGAGTAAAACGCCGCTTTTGAATTCTGACTTGGAGAATATCATGGCAAACTTTCTGAGAGTTCTTTCAGCAACGCTAAGTGAAGACAACAGATTGGAACAAGCAGTCACACCCAGTGGCACTGAGTATACAGAAAGAGAGAAGATAAATTACTGCAGGCTAGCTGATACAGCTCTCTATAGCCAGCCATGACGCTCAGAAATAGTTGACAGGAGGATATTCCATATGCAATTTCCTATCCGAAGAGGCTTCCTGCAAATGAAATACAAGCCACTGTTTATATTTAAGTCAAAAGACATTTGCTGTCCTAAAAAATATTCATCGTCTGCATATTCTCTAGAAGGCAAACTTCTGTTAACCAGATATTGGCAGACTTCAAAAGAATTCATGCTGTATTGAAGGAAATGCAAGAAAGGAAAACATATAAAGAACTAATTCTTGCTAAAGTAGTAGGAAAGAAAGCAGAAAATATTCAGCAAGAGCCAGAAGCAGAATCTCAGAACACAGACAGGTGTCAAACAGAAGAGGTGCAGGCAACGTCCAGGAAGATTCAAGAGGGAGTAAACAAACAAAAATATCCACATGTCAAAACCGGGGATGAGGACTGGTTCCAATGATAAAAGAGATTCCATATGAGCCTTTTGGGGTACAAAGCACTATGTAAACAGACAGCAGAGATCAGACATGAAGTCATCAGGAATTTGATACAATAAACCGCAAATAATCCTGTCATTCTGTTCACCAACTTCTTTGACAAAAAAAGCAAAACCCCCAAAAATGTCTGCCTCAAAATGAACTCACAAGTTGGCTCAGAATCTAGAAGGAAATGGGGGCATGAGATATCTTGAATAAAAATCTCACAAAGCAGATGGCCATTTTACACTTCATGGTTTGTTGTCAAAAGACTTAATACCATTGGATCAGACCCTTTCAAAACAAGGTGGTTTTTTCCTGAGAAGTTTTCAGTTTGAAAAAACAAAATAATCACACTATCCAACATCTCATCTGAGAAACCCAACTTTCCATCAAAAGAAGTTTAGTATCTTTTTTACTCAGCAGTAAGAGAAATTTAAGATAACTTTTTTCTTTAGTAAAAACAGAAGACGTACTCCAATCCAACTTCAATATTAATCTAATTCTTCAGTTTTGTCTTCAACATCTCACGTTAACATTACTGTTTAAAAACAGATACTTAAACCAAAAGAAGTAACAAGAGACACCTACAAAAACCAGATGGTAACAGGAACAAATATGCATGAAATACCAGAAATGCGTTTATCCTTATACAACAATTCAGGACAAGAAATTAACGTGAAAACTGGAAATGTATAAGGCACGAGCAAAAGTCAGACATACCCCAGAAGAGTTGGAAAAGGCCTTTAACACTAAAAAAAAAAAAAAGTTGTATTTGGTATCATTATCCTAAGTTGAAATTTGTGAGACTAAAACATTATGTAGCACAAGCTGTTTAGCAAGCTAACAATCCTAAACTTGAGGCAAAAAGCCTGCTCCATGGTTAGGTTTTACCAAAAGGCAGCTCTGATACTCTTTAAGGAGGTAAAATATCCTCTCCTTTTTAGGAGAGGATACTGGAATAAACTACTCAGCTCTAGAAGGAACCCTTACATTGGGCAAAACAACAAAAAATATCTCTGAATAGGTATAAGGCTTAACATGATCATGTTTTTAAACTATTTTGCTCTTCAAATTCAGAATGTAGTATAAATGTATTTCACAGACTCACATTAAGCCTTCATGGCCTTCTACATACCGTTTAATGCTTCATATTACATGACACAAAGTGCTACACCCGGTATTTATATAGAGAGATTAACTGTAATTAGTCTAGGGCAGCATTAATTATTCAATAGATGGGTAAGAGGAGGGAAGACACAACATAGGTATCTCATCTTGATATCTCCATTCGACAGAATGAATGAATGAACAGAAGCAAGTGGTACTTGCTCTTTGGTGACTCACGAAGAAGGTATTGTGAAGGCTCATTATTTGTGTAGTATTACTCTATACTACTAGTAGTTCTGTGAACTCAACAGAGGTTTAGTAGCAAGCATCACAGGCATACTGAAAAGTATATAAGTTTTTTTTATTTTTTTGCACATTCCTTGAGGAAACAAGTAAACACCCAATAGATGGGAAACAAAAATTAAGTGGCACATGAAAGGAAACCCCAAGTTGTTACCAACCAATTGCAACTAACCTCACCACACACTTCAGAGAACCGCCACTAAGAGTACACTCAAGCAATCAAAGGTTTTTAAGAAGCCTTCAGAATCTTACCTTTATCTTACACATTTCTAGAGCACCTACTAAAGAATTGACCACTAACACACTAAACCACAGAATAAACTAGTAAAGAAGATTCTGGTCTTTAATCTATGTTAAGAGGTGCACACTTGCCTTCCTCCTGTACTGGTGATAGTACTGAGGAAAAAACTTTGTTTTTATTTAGGAGCTATCTGTGTCAGAAAGAAAACAAATGACGGTCCATAATTAATCCTCAGTCCTCCAGTCTCTTCGTAGTCCTGAGAACACCAGGAAGATATTGCTTTCCTGCAACAGCCATAGACTTTCTAGAAAAAAAGATAAAGCCTTTCTGCTGAGCTACTTGCAAGCCCACCATCATCAGCAGCTACCACTGGCTTACTATCCATGCTTAACTGCACACTGCCTTTTTAACAGTTTGTCACCAGATCGGTAACAAGTGCACTCACCTGCGAGGAAGGTGAGAGTACCTTCCAGAGCTGCCTTTCAATTTACCCGCTAACAGGACTGACAGAGTTCCTGTCTTTCACCATGCTACCATCATACTTGCTCTAATGGGGCTGTATTTGACTTGTCCTTAGTTACCGAAATGAAGCTCCACAGCTTATTGCAGAGTGTCTGTGAAAAGAAGTGATCTCCATACTGAAACACAGTCCCTCTGTACAATCCTATTTCCATTTCTCAAAGTTTCCACTTGCTAGTTTCATGACCTCCAAACCTGGTGAATACATAAGTAAATGTCTACAGTTACAGATGAAACAATTAATTGTTTGTGAGGACAACTGGGTGTTTTAGGAAGATAAGAAGGACTGATATTAGTCAGAGCTGGCATCAGCTGGGAGTGTTTGGCAACCCATCTGCAACCCATCTGCTATTTCTTGCTTCTTCCTCACCAAGTAAAACATTGAGGGGGTTTTACTAAGATAGTTGGAACAATGTCCTGGAATGCATTACCCTTCCCTGTTTAATGGCTTTTTTTTACTGGATCAGTTTACAAGTGGATATATATTATTTTTAAACTGTCAGCCCTAAAATTACAGCAGAGGACCTTGAAAGTCAAGCTGTGATCTTTTTACTCTTTTCTTAAAAGTCACAAAAAGAAATCTGCACCTGGAACTTACCTAACAATAATAAAAGTGGGAGCACATGACCACAATCTCCAGTAAGAAATTACAAAGAGAGAAACAGCTTTGACAGTAAATCTGTGACCCAGCCCAAGCAGCCAGATGTTTTAACATGCACACCTTTGTGCATATCAAGTCTTTGCATGTCCAATATGAATGCTAGTTGTCATTCACCTGGCTACACATGTATGCAACTACTCTGTCAATAGATGTGATTTTACGGCTTACTGGCTTTGAAATCCACCTCAGTTTAATACATAAAAATGCAAGCCTATAAAATTTCTAACTATTATCAGTTAAGTAATACTGCAGCAGGTCTCATGGCTAATTCTAGAGCACTTTGATCATCCATAAGACACTAAAAATTATTTCTGAAAAAGCACTACTTGCTCTGTCTGAAATAAACTTGTGATTAAAAGGTTATCCACAATTATTTTAAACTCTGTCCACCTTCAGTTCAGTTCTATTCTGACACAGATGCCTATAGCTGTTACTGGCAGGAGACATGGCTATAGCACAGAGCTTTTCAAAGGATTTTGGTCTGATGTAGAACTAAACTGTACTCAAACACCTCTGTAATACCTGCAGATGTGATTCCTGGTAATTTTTAAAGCAAAGAAAAGGAAATATCATAGATTCCTATAGATAATAATAACTGAGTATCTGGTGGTGTTGAGCTCCAAAGTTAATTAAGACACCATTGTCCTTTCCACAGAATTATTCTTAAGAATGGGTGCAGAAAGTTATAAAGCAAATTTTAGAGATATGCACCAGTTCAAGCAGCTAATATTAAGTTTTCTTATAAAACACTAGCAATAGAGGTTATGTAATCCCTTTCAAACAGCCAGATATCAAGTTAACCCAATTTTCTTCCATGAGACAAGGAAGGAAATGACTGTGGCTTCTGGTTTTGGATAAAGCCATGCTGAACTCATCTCAAAATTCCCTTGGTATCAGTAGATTCCAGCATAGTTTTTGGCCTATTCAGCACCACTCCTGTGCAAAACCATATATTTATCTATTACTCCTTCATGGAACTGGGACCAAGGGATCCACTGGCTGTAGTCCATTCCTGGCCAACTCAAGATATTTCAGATGCTTAAGCATCCTCTTGAGGACATTTTAGTTTGCAAATAGCTATTCCATAGTTATATTTTCACTAAAGAAAGTAAACAGATGGCCTTTGTGAAGGCTTCAAATAACATAACTGCAATATTGAGGTTTTGTTTCACTTAGCCAGAATCTAGATTTTTCAGCATGGTGACTTTGGTAAGATGCCTTAATAGTCAACAGGTCTCAACAGTCAGTCTAGAGCAATGGGCCATTACTCCTTATTTAGAGAGAATGCAGTGCATCCAGAATGGATTCAATGGCTCCAGAATTGAACTCTCAGTCTTTATGCAATTCCAAGTTTAGATGTAACAGACTGCCAGTGTTTACCTGACTTCAGGCTTGAAATAGTTTTAAATGGAAAACTGAAGAGAACTAAGTCACAGTATTACTCATATACATGAGTATATGAGTATACCTCAAAAGAATTTTCAAATTAATTTCCTATGTGGCTGTTAGCTTGATTAGTAGAAACATTTTATTGAAACCATGTTGCTCAGCCTGCACTTGACAATATTTTTTTCTGCTGCAAGAGACAAAAGCCTTATAGCTGCCAGTATAAATGCTGAAACAGAAACTTGCTTTTAAGTGTGTCAGCTGGCTTTCCAGATCAAATTCCAAGCAGCCAACACTTTCACAAGAATAGCCTTTTCTGTCAACAGAGCTATTTCCATAAAATTGCTTTTAATAAGTAAGAAAACGACAAACAAAAAGACCTCTAAATTAGGCTGATCCAGTTTATACATTTTGAATGGTTTGGTCTTTGCTCCGTGTAGAGAGAAATAAGTTTTTTCATTCAGGGTCAGCCCTGCATAGTTCATCTAACAAATTGCAACACCCACATGCTCAAATCCTACAATATTTCTGGAAAGACATGGATGCTGAAAGAAGACTTTTCATAAACTTTCTGAGCTTACATAGTATTAGTATTATAAACTGACAGAAAGTTCTTAAGCAGACCTTATTAAGAGACAAATTAATAACTTATCAATTTATGTGCATCTGTTCTCTAGTCCAATTTACAAACTCTGTTTTAAATAATTGTCCCAATCACCAGTCAGACAAATCAGGCAGCCTCTGATCATCCCAATAAAAAACCCACATATTCAACATCTGACTGAAGCCATACAAGATTATAAAACAGATTGAAGATTGAGTGTTACTGTGATTTGAAAAGCTGGACCAAACAGCTTCCCCACTGTATTAAACAATGACATTTTTAGTTTTCAGACCTCACCTTCCTGCTTAGGCCTAAAGTCTGCGTTTAGCAACATATTAGCCTGCTTCAAAACATCTCTCTTTTAAGATTAATAGGACTGCATAGGACTGAATAGAACAATAATTTTACAAAATGTATAAAATCCACCTGCCGGGTATGGTGATGTTTAGTGAGGCTTCATTTAACAAAATCAGGATTTGAATTAGCCTTGGCACTTGCCTTTCTGGCATAGACAAGGTATTAAGCCAGAAAGAACATATTAGCAGTCTCTCAGTCGCAGTCCTACTGCTAGAGTTAACCTGTGCTAAGAGTAAAATATTAGTAATACCTAAAGCCCTCCTGTAGATAGACTAATAATTGCTGATACTAAAAATAAAATTTCATATCCTTGCCCACAGTTGCAGATCAAAAAGTTATACACATATGTTGTACTCTTAGGGTTTTATATTTAGTCTTTACATTCCTGGATATCCATGTCAAAGAAACAATGGGATCAAATCTTAGTAGATAAAACAGATTTAAGGGAAAAATAGGTAGATGAATTTACCTTACATCCGCAAAACAAATCCACTGCTAGGAAAGAAATCTGATGTACATAAGGGAAACAGCTCATGAAGACAAAATTATTTATCATGATACTAAGCGTTTTAATAAAGGCTAAATTGCCCTTTGACAGCGCATCACAAATAGGTTTTGTATTTCTCACTGTATTTCAAACATATAGTTAGGAACTGCAGTTGAACATTAGTCTTGCATCAGAATGGCTAACAACTTCACTCACAGTACATATACTGTCTACTCACAGTTTAAAAGCTACACAAAAATTATCACTAATCTAACGGGCAAAGCAAGACAGATTTGTGTACACTTTTGCAAAAACATACGTGACATATTTGCTGAGATCTGTCACTGGATAGCCCAAGTACTGTTAGTTGGAAAGAATACTTAGTTGTCATAATGGGTGACTGAACCATCCTTTACTCTTAGTTATTAATGTAAAATAAAATACATTTACTGAATTACTAGGTGTTCGAATAATATTTGACCAAATAACAGAAGGCAGTGCTAACCCTCCTACATCTCACATATACTGTAGGCACATCTTTGTTGTCTGAGATGCAGTAAGAACTAAATTACTGTCCCCAGCTCCTCATTATTAGACCCCCGCTCTGTTTCACTATCCTCTCAAATCTGCTGGATAAATGGCTTGTCAGGTGTCTCTTTAACTCATTATGGACAAATCAAACTCTTATGCCAATGTACAAGCCAATGGATTAGGATATCTGTCCACAGCCTGAAACTCTGAAGAGACTCACAGCAGCAGAAGAAAACCAAATGTATGAAGCTGCCATTGCCCCTGGGCATCAGCTTCACAGGCTGGGGGTTATAGGTCTGTTGCTGAATTGCCACAGTTTTCAGCCTAACACAGAAAGACAAACTATTCACATCTGGCAGCGATGTTAGAGCAAGTATTTCAGAGCCAGCCACCTTTTAGCTGTCTGATTTTAACCCACTTCTGACAGTCTGTCAGATCCTTAATCATATAGCGATAGTACTATCATCGTAAAATCAACCTTATTAAGTATTAGAGCTAAAACACAAGTATTGGCTACTGGTCTTTGTAAGTACACTTAGATTTGATAATATGTTCAGTACGGGCACAAAAGCGTCACTGGCTTAAAGCAAGGACTTAAAATGTCCTAATTATGATGGCTTTCTCAGGCTGTGGGGAAAACTTAAAGTAGTACTAAGGTAAATACTGAGTCTTCTAAATTTACAATCATCGTACTGTCTTCTAATGAAAGTACTTTCTACCACTTTTTCTGATTTGATCATAACACAGCCATCTTTCTGTGAGCAACATGTCAGGGCAAAAGAACACAAAGGGCTAGGGGATAGTGAAGGTGAAAGGACAACACAAGCACAGTATACAAATTCTCAATGGGTTCAATAAATCCTGCAGATGTTGGAATCTCCATTACTTCTTCCAAAATCCTGCCAGTACTGCATTTGTTTGCTTCCTTTCTTATTGTGCCTGCCACTGAGTACAAGAGTACAGCTGCTCAGAAAAGACAGGGCTTGCTTTTCTGTAAAACTATACCAGATGGGATACTCATTTACTGACTTTGTCCAAAACAATAAGGTTTAGTGCAAGACAGTTTTCCAGATATGTACATGGCCAAGTCTTCTCTTCCTTCCTCTATTCTTGTGTTGTAACTCAGCTAAATTTTACATAAACTGTTGATTGTTAAACCATTTTGGAATAGATTTCTGCCAGGTCAACTAATTGCAAGTTCTGCTTTTAGTTTCTTTATAAACTAGTAAAGTATCACTACAGAGAAACAGACAGCATTTAAATAAATTTTTATTATCAATAAATGTTTAGCCATTATAGTTTTGCTAAATATTTATTTAAAGAGTGCCTACTAGGGTCAGAGGATGTAAAAATATTGCTCTAAATGTTTCCCTTCAAGTATTTGCAACATCTTTGGCCTGTATATCCACCAAGACCTCCAATTTAGTATTATTAGAGGGAATCAGACTAATCTTTTCTAAATGATCTTCCCATAAACAAACGTTAGCACTGTCAGTTGCATTTTACAGCTCACTGTGGATATCAGAACCAAAAACACTTCCCTAAGCATACTCAAAGTATTTATTAGTTATTAGCCCCAGGATTTACAGCCTCCTATGGGAGGGCTAACCATCAACATGTGAGCAGTCCTGACTGATGTTGTAGAGAGCAGTGCCATGTATAAATACATTGACAGAGAAAAGGGGTTAATTAGAGAGACATTGTTAAAAAAAGTTAGTGCAATCAACATCTACAATGACACATTTTAATTATGGCGGATTAGACAGTTAAACAGACCTTTTATCGAACCTGTATTAATTCAGCATTTCTTTACTGGTTGCCAGTCATACAGACTAAAAAATAACTTTCCCTAAATCCACAATGAAAGACATATATTTGGAAAGTCACTCGCTTATAACTGCATTTAAGAAAAAAAAAAAATCATGACAATCATCTTAGATGCAGCTGCTTTTAAATCCCAGAGCCAGTCACGGAATTGAAATCTGCAGAATGACATTTCTAAGCTTTTCACAGCACACTACTGCCTGTCAGACTATGACAAGATAGTCAGATAACCAGGTGCCCACTAAAAGTGCTTGCCAAGCTCCCTTGTGAGTTTACTGCGTAGTACTGTTAATATCAGAGAGAGTTTTCTTGTACCCAGGCCAGAATGGGGAGGTGACCCAAAGCTTCACTTACGGGCTGAAGCAGGCAGAAGTAGAACAAATCAGGACATGATGTGCTATGGAAGTATAAGAGCCAAAAGTCAAAGGGATTCAAAAGCAGAGAGACATTCCCCATTGTGTCTCTTCCTCCCTCACTGTAAATCTACATAAGTAGATACGCACAAGCATAAATTCTTCAAATGATTCTCTGGATTTGTCTCCTCAAAGGGAGTCTTGTGGATTGATTTAGCATCATTACCACTGTCACACTTGCAGCCTTCAAAAGTATTGCAGCAGCCTGTGCTCTGGAGCACGTTGCCTCTGCAACACTCACATAGCTAGCTATACTCTGGCTGTAGTTATTCCAACTGAACCTGCAAGATCTAATGGGTAACAACGTAATGCTCAAGCTCTCATTATTAGCATAAAAACTACACCAGGTAGTATTCTAACACAACCTCTGTTATCTACGGTTCCCCACTCATAGAGCAACAGTAATTTTCATTCGTAGTTCCTCCCTTTCCATTCTCCTTCCCTCTCAGCAGAGCACGTTCCCTGTTCATAACTGTATGCAATAGATGGCAATAGTTGATGTGCCATAGATAGAAGAGATAATTTCAAGCATGCTATTGTCGAGCATACAAGAATCAAGAGGAAAAAAATAAATGGTTTGTGGACAGATTGAAACAATCTTTGCAGAGTGCTGGAAAAAACCCACACATGTTAAACGGGTATTGAGAAGTAGTTACTACATATAATATAAACAGTAATATTGCTTTTGTGCATTTTCTTTCTTTTTAAATTACATTAGCTTATATACTGCAGTTGACTGAGTTGTTTTATAAGCACTGTGCTTTTAAGCAGTAAGAGTGGGACCACATCAAGTTACTGAAGCTGTCTGGTGTTGCTCTGACAAATAGGGCACATGTCTTTAATTTGCCTGTTTTGCTGTTCAGCTATGCTATAAGTATATAGAACTCTGGTTGCACAAAGTAGTTTGACAGTCCAAATATCTGGAACACAATCCAATTTTTACTTTTATTTTTTTTAAGAGAGGTGCTCTTTTTCTTTTACAGCCTGCCTTTGTATTTTGCCCAGCATTCTTGAGGTCAAATGATACTGTTTAAGTATACATGTTATTGCTTTTTTTCCTGATCATTTTCTTTTGCTTTCTCCTGTCATGAGTTTCTTTCTCAACACATTTTGTTTCAGGTTCAGTGATTCCATGTTCTTTGCATCCTCATTTATATCTCATCACTGTTTCCACTTCTTTATAACAGCTGTTCTTTCCTCAGATGCAGACTCAGAGCCCACGTCACAGTAGTGTGATGCAGAGACACCCTATGAAAGCTCCCTAGGTGTCTGACAACTCTGAAATCTTGTTTTGGTACATTGAAGCAAATGAGGACAAGTTTATAAGAGAGGAACACGAGTACTTTTTTTTCATATACAATCTGAGCTTCTATTTTTGAGATATTTTTGTATATACAATCTCTGTAGTTCTATGGTTGTCTGACCAGTGTTTATAAGACAAATAGTACCACATTCTTGGTATTGTCAGATGTCCTTAAAAAGCACGTCCTTCTACCTGCTTCCTCAAACTCCTGATTGTTACAATCATACTTACAGAAACGTCTACCACAGTGCTATTGAAAAGTTTTATTTCAGAACAGTATTTTATTTTGAGACCATGTGGCAAATACGGGGATTGATGCCTGAATCCTAATCTTTGGAAGGCACTATTTGGGTTGAAAGTATGATCAGTTTACTTACAGTTACCATCTTCTCTGTATTTCCAACTGCTATAACAATCTAAATGTGCTTTGACACATATTAGCTTGGAATCTTACTCGATGCACTCAGTTACTTAAAAATGAAAATTGGCTTTGCACACTGCATATTTCAGTTTCTGGAAAGCTCCTACTTTCTCCGTATTCCCAAAAGGAGATAGATATTTTATAACAGTACCCGTGGAGAGAGTGGTATAAATTCTTTTCTAATTCTTCTTTCAAACTACACAGTGACTATGTGGAAAAGCTATTGAAGGAACAATTGCATGGCAACTAAAATGTAAGAGAAACGTGTTGTGACCTAACTTAGAGCACATATGTGTGTGTGTATATAATAAGTATATTAACATTTTCTTAGGTCAATATAGTTCAGTTAGTTAGTTACTTTCCCTCTGACTGCAGTTTCTTTGTGGTTGCAGTGTTTTATTTGCAGATTTACATGGCTATCAAAAAATCAAGATAAAGTTTACTCAACTATTGAGCAGATCTGCTGCCGTGTCCTCAAACCAGGACATCTGCAAAACTCAAGTTCTATGCCATACCAAACTGCAAGCCCTATAAATTTAAGTGCAAGCCCTACAAATTTAAGTATGATCAATTTACTATTTTCCTGTCTTTAAATAAAAGTAGTAAGAGGACCCTCAGAGAAGCAGAAGTGGGTCATACCCAATAGCATTTCCCATCTTTGCTAAAAACCACAGACATGTCTGACTAGCATATTCCAAATCTGGCAAGGAATTAAGACAGTTATTAGCTCTTTGATTAAAGGAACTACATAAAGTAAAAGAACACTCAATATATTGGAAGAAAAAAACCTAAACTGATTGCAACATGTTTGTTATTCTTTCTCATAAGCTGAATATGTTAATATCAAGTATGCAAAAACTAAAAGATACCCAAGATAAATACTTAGCTTGATGTAATTTATATTTATGTAGCTTCAGCTCAAGAGAACTGACATAATCTGAGATAAACTTGATTGTAAACTGAGAATTCCACCACTTTGGGTGAGTTTGTCTTGGAAGTTTACTAGGAGGCTGAAAAGGAATCAGGAAGAATTTAAAATAATTTCTTGCCTAAGTATATTTGAAATTTAAATGGTGACCTGGTGCCAGTGGGGCAAGTTTATAAAGAATCAAAACTTACCTCCAGGAATGATTTGAATTCAGTAATTCTGAACTGAATTAATGTTGAGTAATTCGTCTAAATTCTAAACCACACAATTGTTACACTAAACTGGTGCTAGACATCACTATCACTGTGTTAGAGTATTAACTTGGAAAATAAAAAGAATTTATAAAACTTCAGTAAGTCTAGTTATATGTAACAAGTCATCTGGCAAGAATAAGTATTGGTAAGTAAACTTAAAATAATTCTTTCTTACTCATACAGGGAAGCATACAGATCCAAAAAATAATGAGTGATGTACTAAAGATGACCAGCAGATACAGTCATTACACCAACTGTACACTTAGGTCCTTCATAGCAACGTACCTGAAATATCGAGATCTGCATCCTGACTCTTGGACCTTAAGCTGACGGAGTAAGAGCTTAAGTTGAGAGAAGACATCCAAATGCCATAACTGTCCAGGAAGCTGAATTTCCCTATGTGATTTCCTTTTTGCCTTATGACTTCAATTGTATTTTAGGAAAATTCACTGTGTGCCATTTTACCTCTTTATACAAGTATAGGACGGCCGCATCGTGAATACTGAGTGTACTTTGGGTTGCCATATTTCAAGAAGGACATTGAGAAATTAGAGAAAGGTAACTAAAATAATGGGAGAATGGAACAGCTACCTTAAGAGAATGGCTTAAAATGGCTGGAACACCCCAGATGGGAGAGGATTGGGCAGAAGGGAATATGATAGAAGTTTGTAGATGCCACTAAGACAGCGGATAGAGTGAATGAAAAATTGTTGTTCAACAAATCCCGTGGTACATTAGTAGAAGGCACTTAATGGAATAAAACCGGTGTAAGAAGGAGGGTGAGGGAGGAAGAGTACTTTTTATGCAGCTTCTGGAACTTACTGCCACAGACAGCCGTGGAGAGTATCAAGAGATTCAAGAAAAGTTACATAGATTAATGGAAAACAGGTTCAGAAATAGATACAAAAGGGATCAAGCAGGAATTTACCTTCCAACATCCCTAATACAACAATTGTTGATGCTGGGAAAGTAAAAGGGAAAGGACTGCAAAAAGCAGCCAGGCCTGCACACTCTCCCTATAAAGCATCCCTTTTTGCTACTGTTGTTTTCAACCCTTACATTGGGAATACTGTATCACTCCATTTAGCAGTGCTTCTAAGAAGGCAGATACCATCTATAGCAGGTAGACAGAGAACAACTGCTGAGTCTGTTGCACAAAGTTGTATTCTGCTTTATTACACTCATGCCGTTCTACTAACTTATTTAGATGCTACCTGCTGTACAGAAAAAGACATTAAGCCCACATAAGCCCATACTTATAAACATGAGTAAACATAAAAAATCAGTTCTTGAGGGGTAACATCTGTGAAGTAAAGCAGAAGTTGAACAGAGTTCTGTTAGGTTTTGCCCAAGAGGAAAAAGCAATTGTTGTGTAAGACAGGGCAATGCTGATCAGATATATATGACCACAGGGAAACAGGAACAGCAAAATAAATGATGGCCAAATAACCAAAAGCTCCAGATCTAATTTTTTATTTGTACGTTTTTTAAAATAAAGTTACTAGCACAATTAAGTAAGTTTCCAAAGAAAATTATTAACCACCCACGATGCATTTGTCCTTGTGTATCTTTAAAGACAGCTGTCTCTGATGATACTGAATAAGCTTGTGTATTTTATCTTATTTGGAATGAGTTGTTTTCAAGCATTCTCGTTAATATAGTGCAGGAATATGTTGTAAAAATGTTTGAAATGGAACAAAATAACACTGTAATGGTTTTTCTTTAGGATATTTACCCCAGGCTTCAAGGGCCAATATTGCTCACTCATTTCAACAGCAAAAATTAAGTTTTTGCAGTTTTCTTGCCTTGTGTTTCTTTCTTTCTTATCTCACAACAAATGGCTATATAACTAGGATTCTATGATTCTATGACACTTCAGAATGTAACTGAAGCTTATAAATACATACTCGTGGTTTTGGCTTTCTCAAAATACTTCAGGGTTACAGTAAGACATTAATATTATAAGAGGACTATAGATTTACTCTTAGGCATTTTAAAGGGAATTCTTGCTGATGCCATGACACAAAAGGGTAATGGACTATAACAATTCCATCATTGTCTTATCAAATAATTTGCAGTAGAATACCATTCAGCAGTAAAGTAACAGTGAAGAAACAACACTGAAAACATAAGCATTCATGTCAATAAAAGAGGCCTCCTATAACTTTCGGACTCCGGCATACAAATAGCTCTGAGACATATAGTGGGAAGATATATTCAAGCTAGGTAGGCCATTTGTCTAGTATTCATCTGCGTGAATATCTCTCTTAAACTGCTCAACCCTGAAGTTTTCTCAGAATTCCACATAAGGGGGTTTACTTCATGGTGGGAGTGGTTAAGCCACCTAGCCTATTTTTCCTCACAGGGTATTTTAATTGCTTGCATCCATTTGGGATTTTTTTCTAGTTTGCATAGGAACAAGATTAGAGAAATACAAAATTGGTTATTCGAACCCGTACACAATGTATCAGCCTTCATAGACATCTGCAAGTTTCCCATGTTGTTTGTGTGTAGATTTGATTTACAGATGAAAATCTTTATAATAATCATTCAAGCAAAACAACTATAGTTCACTCATAACAAACCCAAAATATAAATTTCATTAGCTTTTCTTCTCTAAAATGTATTTCATTCACCACAAATGATCTGCAATTTGCAAATTTGTATGTTGCTTGCTCCTGCCTGTCTAAGTATTAACATTTGGACATTCCAGAGGCAGTTTTAAAGCCTCCAATAATGCTTGTGGTTTTGAATATATATTTTTTAATCTTAACACTAAACCGCATTTAAAAATTGCAGTGATATCATGGTATTATAGTAAATTCTAACTTCTTTGTAAAAATATAATGCATGTGCAAAATTCTAGCACTTAGCAGGCAAAGCACTTTTATAGAGTATTCCTTCTATTCTGAAGATTGCCAATGACATCCAGTTCTGTCCTTCCCAGTGGACAAAAACTATATATATTAAGCACAATGAGGTTAATTATACTTGTTATGCCATAGGCTTCAAAGAGCTGCATAATCAGAATTTAACTCAATACATGTGAGTGGTGGCTTCTGCTTTTACATTGCACCAGACACCATGCATGCATTGGTTTGCCTGTTGGGAACATATATAGCAGAAACAGACATGTAAAAGAAAAGACACATTCAAGAATATAAGTGATCTACAGCTCAGTTAAGACAGCAATATTAAAAAGCAAAGCAGAAAAAGGGTTTTGATTTTTAAAAGCACAAATGTGCTATTCACTTCTACCTTAACTTCTTGGAAAGTGTGGCTGGCTTTCAGGAATACTGGCTGGACTTTTTCCTGACCGTAGTGCTAATCTCAGCATGGCAACTTTCATGTGCATTCCTTTTTTGTAGGTCAGAAGCATCTTGTTACAATATAATAGAGTAGCAATGTAAAGCCAGGAAATTCTTGACTTTTTACTGGGTAAGGTAATAGTTCTGAGCAAAATACTGATACAGTAATCTGTGGGCATGGAAACACCAAACTGGTCCTAGAAAATAATTACTGATTTGTGCCTGGATTTCTTTTGGCAGAGACCGTAACACATGGATGCTGAATAGAATTTCCTGTAGTTTACAGCGTCTCAGTGGTAACTAGATCAAACTATCTTCAGACACTGCCAGTGGAGCTTTTAAATGCACTAAGAAGAATTTCTGTAGAACACCACAAGTCTTTCACCTTACCTCCAAAGTACCCAAATGAAATCTTGATTACTTCCATATGATCTTAATTTTCATTACAGAAATCTGCTTGAAATGGTTTTATATATTGTGAATTGTCATAAAATTTAGTTGAAGAGACCATTAATCCTCCACAGAAGCTGCTAGAATAAAACTGTTTTAAATATAAAATCTAAATATATTTTTTTAAATTATTTGCAGCAAATTTGTCTTTTTTAGATATCTATCTTTTTTAGAATACATAAAATATCATAAATAATTTGAATTGAAAGAAAAGACCCTATATTAATATTTAGATAAAGAACAACATGCTCTTTACTCACTATATTTTGTAAAAAATATACTGCTGATTCATAAACTCCCAATTACTCTTAAAACCCTATAGGTCTAGAGTAAAGAAAAATGTAAAAAATAGCTCAGATACACTGGTGACCTGCATGAGACTTAAGTTAGATTCTCTAAACACTGTGTATTGTATATTCAAGTTTTTAAAACACTACCTATTGAGGCATTCAAGCCAAGAATTTGCCTTCCAATTAAGATTTGCAATCTGTATCATACAGTAACAGCTTATTTTCAAAGACTCTTGTAAATGTTTCTATTGAACCTGCATTTTATAAAATGGGTAAATATTTTACAGGCAGGCATCAGAAATCCCAGCATTCATCTGGAAACGAAAAATACAGTTTAATAAAATCTATAGCTTTTTTAATATATATATACATATATATATGTACAACAGGAATATGCCTTTCCATTTCAACCACAAAAGCACATATATGCATTCAAATTTAAAATACAGCCTGAAACACCTTAAAAAGAAAAGAGGCCTCTCAAGTAGGTGATGAGAAAGCAACTCCCCTATCAGGAGGCACGTAGGGCATATCTTCCAGTTTCTACTTAGTTCGCTCTTCTCAATACTTAGTCACCTCTCCTGGCCTCATTTTTCTTTCTCCTTCCTCAAACAGTACTCTAACAGTATGATAAGCCTCCCTCTATCCCTACCTCTTGTTTTATTCTTTCTTTTTGATTTTCCTTCTCTCTTCACCTCTCATACAGTGTGTTTGGGTTTTCCAAATCACCCAGGCTCTGCTCCAGCCCAAGAAGCTACTAAGAAACAAGCTCAGATCGCAAATTCAGCATGTTTTCCATCCACAAGGAACATAATGGAAACTAAGTTTGCTCCTAAAAAGAACGCAGAGAGCAGCAACTACTGGGATTATGAACAGTTTGGCTTCGGTACCATTGCAAGCAGAAAGAAAAAAAAGTATTTCAAAGTAAGGGAAATTCAGAAAGTTGAATATAAACAACACTTAGCTATATGGAACAAAACAAGTGGGTTCAGAATTTGCACACTATAAGCACTGACTGAAACAATTCTTGAAAATATTTTTCTGTCAGAATTATGACATCAACAAAAAAAAGGTACCTGTAGCTATATTGTATAACATACAGCACATCTTAAAAAACACAACCCTTCAACCGTTCCCCAAACTACATGCTGAAGCCACTCTCCCTTTCCTGCACACAGACTAGGAAACACTCTGATAATCCTGAAAACTGGAAAATATTGTGTCACACAATCAGAAAAGTAAGATTACTCACCTAAGGACTAACAACCAGTGCCAGCATTCCCTATGCAGCCATCAGTGTGCCATGGCCACCTCCTTCCCAGCATGCCCTGGCACAGCCTCAGCCATCTTGCAAGGCTCTGGCAAGACCTGCTTCCTTCTGCCTGGTGAGTGACTGCTTCTCGTTTTCAGCTTCCTTCCCTCTCCTCGTGGTGCCTAAATAACAGCCGTGATGATAGTTGCAACCTCACACAATCATACCCATCTCAAAACAAACGCAGGCTGTCAGATTAATTCCTGCTAGCAGCCAGCTATTTGCAGGGTGACGCAAGGGCTGTTAAGGTAGTTAGTTGCACAAGCTGTTAAAAAGCTCACCTTGGTTCTGGGACTTCTTAATCCCACACTGTTCAAGCTGTAAGGAAGGTGTTTTTCAAAAGTGCCAGGGAGAATCAAAAAAGTCTACGCCCGGCTAGTAGAAAGCAGGACTGGGAATAGGTGCTGGCGGGGGAGGAAGTGGTGCTCCCTCAGGGTGTGCAACGTGGCGGCAGGGCGGTGGTGGGGTGGGTGATCACCTAGGGAGAAGAGCTCAGAGAAAATGATGGTAGAGTGAGGAAAAAATGTTTCGAAGCTGCAGATGATCCCCCCAGCTTTGTATTTTTGGAAGGTGAGCGGCCCTGCAGAGCACAACCCCTCTCCTTGGCAGCGACCGCTGAGGTCGCCCTGCCACAGGCGTCCCTGCTCGCCTCTGAAATGGCTGCCCCTCCTGCCTCTCCCAGCAGAAGCTGCTTGTGCGGCTGCCTGCCCAGGCCTTGAGGGCAGCCGCTGTCGTCGTCTGTGGTTCGTGTCAGACATATCAATATCTGCGGTGTGAGAAAGCTGTAAGTTTTATGCGAACTTGTTTTTAATCCTGTCAGAGAGTTGTTTTAATGCGAAAGACCGACAAGCTGTTGCTGTTGTCTTTTTTTTTTTTTTTTTTTTTTAAAAAAAAACAACAAGGAAAGCCAGTTGACCAGCAAACTTCTGTGTTCAACTACTTTGAGGGGAAACAAGGCACCTGAAGACTACTGTATGGATGACTTTTGCTCGTGTATTCTCAGTTAACTTCACTGAAAATAGCCAGGGGACTATACCCAAGCCTTATGTAAAGAGCTGAATAATGTTTCACAGGGATTTGGTTCAGGTACTGTGAGGATGTCGAGTCCTTCATGTGCACTGCTCTAATAAAACAAAGCACATATATTTTACTCATTTTATGCTAGAAATACTATTTAAAATAAGGGTCACTAGCATACCAACAATCCCAGTGTGCTTATGGATCAGGGAGAAGTGGGTAAAGAGTCATAGGAGTGTACATTTGTGTATATATATCTGAGGCTAAACAGCCATGTCCCCAATGTCTGTGAAAATGTTCAGTAAAAAATTTTGAAGTACAAAATGTAAAAGACAAGTCTTTTATCCATTTCCTAAATGTTATGAAACATGGGCATTTCACCATGACATGAAATTACTGTCATGGTGAAATGTCCCACTGCTTATTGCAGAATCATCCAGTCTTGTAGTAGTTGTGCTGGCGTCTGGAGTAGGGGGAAAAATAGTCCTGCTTTGTGAATACATGAATATAGTTTTCACAAATAATCAGAGAGCTGGAATATGAGTAGAGTTGTAGCGTAAGTTAAAATACAGGTGACTGTGTGGCATTGTGGTTGAAAACAGCTTCTCCAGCTCAAAGGTAGAAGTTAATTTATTGATTACAACAACTGACTGTCTACTGACCAGAACCAGTCCTGAAAATGACCAGAAACAGTTCTTGAGCTACTTGTTAATGTGGATAAAATGTTTTTGCAAGTTATCTAAGGTGTCTTTACATCAGGGACTGAGTTTAGGGAGAAAAAGGGTGAGGATACGTGCTCTATAATGTCATGGAATTTTGTAGCTTTTTTATCATCTTGGGATTGCAAAAGTTCCTAATGCTTAGCAGGGAAAGTGTGGATTTTGTGGAGAGACGATAAATTACAGAGCACAGTAAGACTTTTTTTTCTTTCATGTAAATATCAGAAACTGGCAGAAGGGTTAACTCAGAAGCGTAGGCTGACTTTCTATACTTAATTATATAGAGAAATTGTTGAGAGATGAAATCTCTAGCTTTTCCCTTCCACAAGCTGCACAGGCATATATGTATCATGTTATTACCCAAAATGTCTTTAGGTTAGTGTTAGACAACAGCTCTAAAAAGGTGCTATTAGAAGTGCATTTATAGCACAGCCATGATGGCTTTTTAATGCTACCATTTAGTGTAGCTTTCTGTGTGATGCTGAGATTTCCAAAAGTAACACTGCTATTGCTGAAATTGATTTGAATCAACTCCGAATGAGAAGTGTCAACTAATAGTAGTTTCAGGGCCTGACTTAATCTGTCACACTTTTTTGGATAATATTAGGACTTGAAGCTCTCTTTTATCTTGTACTACCAGTCACTGATTTTGACAAGAAGAATATTTATATAAGAATAAGACTTCTTTTTAGTCAATGCAATGTAGAGAAAGCTTTGGTGAGAACTATTTCCCCTTTTTTTTGTCTTTTTCCAGAATATTTTATGTCATGCCCCCGTGTCACACTTACCAGCAATGCTCTAACAGAAACATAGTTATGTGATGTCTCATTATGAATTATTGGTACAGGTTATATCCAAGTATATTTTATGAAGGTAGTTTCTTGGATGAATTCCAGCTAGGAAACTTGTCTGGTTTTATTTTGCAGGCTGCATCTTCTAAGTACTACACAGTGTACATTCATTTTAAAGTCTGAAAAATTACTGCGTAACTTCAGGGATGCAGATGCAGTGTTTTCTGCACTAGTCATGGAGAGAGCAATTTCAAAATTGTGAAAAAGGCATGTATTACTTGTATGATGATCTCCATTTTTGTGTCTGTGTGAGATTTTACTGGAAACTTAATTCAGAGAAACTGGAATTAAAAAAAGGAACACTGGAGGACTGACACTGCAGCGCTGCAGTGACCTGTAATGTCTTGCTAGTAATATGATGGCTATTGGAATCTGCTGGACTTTGCTTCTTAAAAGTACAAAGACAATAAATTAGAGGGAGTGACCAGAAAAGCATCAGTGCAGAACTGCAAACTCTAAAGAGATTGCTGCAACAGAGATTAATCTGGTGAGAAGGTTCATCAGCTGTCGCTGTATAAGGAACAGTAGAAACAATCCTATAAAATGAGTTGAAAAATAGTTAAATATTCAAGATTATTTTCTACAGTTGTTTAACTGTAGAAACGTAACTGTTAACATTAACTGGGAGCCTCCCTGTTCTCTGAATTTTCATGGTGTTTCTGACAGAAGCTTGCTTATAAAAGCTTGTATGATCGCACTGTTTTCTTAGATCCAGTCTTCCTTATGCCACTTCCATATGACCTGGCTTACAAACTAATGGCCTCAAAGCCACCAATCACAGTACAGAATGCTTGGTCTTAAGTGGCTTTACTTATGCATGCCCCAATAAACTATTTTCTTTATGAGCATAGTGAATACGATACTATTAATATGCAGATATTAAGGGGTAGGGTGAGACCAAAAGAACAGTGTTTTTCACAAAATTTATTTCCTGAATCCTTTTTTAGCAGAAGAGTTATCTGTGTGTGCATGTTGGTAGTCCTAGCATAGACTGTAGTGTATCTTTAGGTTCTGACTTAATATGTCTGTGCTTCAAATTCCTATTTTATCTAATGAGAATGAAATTAATTAATGATTCCATGTGGGGACACCAATATTTGTAAAGAGTCCATAAAACCTCTACGATATTATTATTTTAGTATATTATGTCAGTATAAAAGTCTGAAATTTTTTGGCCTCAAAAATTGGTTGTGTGGGGAAAACTGCAAAACTAAATTGCAAATACAAAATTTGATCTTGTTATACTGTAAGGATCCAAGACAGGTGTTTCCTGGAGTATGAAATGAAAGGAATATCATAGAAAAAAAAAAAGCAAAAGTATAAAATGAATGTATGACAGAGCTTAAAATAATTCAAAGGCTTTGGTGTGAAAAGTGAGAGAGAAATTCTGGTCCTAAGAGAGTGGTTTTGCTATTCTGACTGGTGAAGGAAATAAAAAAGGAAAAAGAGCTGTTCTTTTGTGTTTGCATACAGTTTCTGTAAGGAAGCTTGATAGAACTACTGAACTCAGTGGTGTGTTTTCTCTGTCTGGTACAGTATGCCAGCAGTTTATTCAGCTCATCTTAATGATGGATTGTCTGTAGTATATAATATCCCTAAGCTCTTTTGTGTCTCCTTCTCTACTGGATATTTGAGTTATTGTTTCTGAAGTTGAGCATCTCATCGCTTTTGTTTATACGGCTGTATTTCACTTCTCATTTACTCTTACTTCAAATACATCTCTCTGTTTTTCTCATGTTTATATGGGCTTTTGATTCTGTATCTAGGAATAGCATCTTGCAACTTAGTTTTCATTGTTGTTGTTGAATCATTGAAAAATGTTGTCTAGGATTATGTGTTTTTGTTAGTTTCCCATGGTTTCTATTCCACTGCAGCATGAACAGATGAAGCGGTCACTGCCCTACCCATTTTCTGGAAAATCCTCTTTATGTAGAACGGATGACTAACTGGGGAAAGTGCCATGGCTGGACTGCTGCTTCGTGTTAGGTGTATGAAAGTTTTACTTTACTGTAAAACAGCTGCTCTTTATTGGTTTAGGCATTGCTATGTATTCTACTCATCTGTTCTTCCATTCATGTCTCTACCTTTGAGTCAACATCCTAAGGGATGCTGAGTTTTCCTTGTGTGCTATTGACGCTAACAATAAGGTACTGAATGAACATGATACACGTTCTTAGAATTATGTATTATTTATAAAAATGCACATAGCACTTCTGTTAATGACAAAGTTTGTTTGTGTGTGTGTTTTTTTTCTCTTGGTTTCTGTTTATCATTTTTGTGACCTTCTTGGGAAGTTATTTTGTCATGTGGAGAACAAGGAGTTCTTGAGTCAGAGGGGAGCTCACTGTTTAACAGCCTTGTGTACCCAATAAAGTTGGCCACTGTGATAAAAGTATTTTAGTACATAACATAATTCTATAAAATAACTCTGCTTAAATAAAATACTTACTGAGTAGTTAATAATATGCAAGCTTGGACTCACGGAAGTACTTTAACTGTTGTTGTATGTGTTGGTTTCTGGTCAATGTTGGCATAACTAATGAATACAAAGTGTGCTATAGGATGAGAGGAAGCATACTTTCTAAAAACATATGGCATTTTTATTTTAAATAGCTTATAAACACAGACTTACACTATCAACTACTGAAGAAATGCTGGATACAAATGTTAATTTGTTTACAGCCTGGTAATCTTTGTAAATAGACTAAACCCTTAAGCCTCCGCCTTAAAATATTTCATAAGAATGTTTAAAACGAACATCATAAATGCATTTTTCTTTGGTAGTTTGGGCACTATTGAGCTATTAAACACATTGATGAAACAGCTGGGTTTTAACAAATAATCACTGATCAAAATTTTTAAATATTGTGCAGTTAATTCAGAGTTCTATCTGCCATTTCTGCATTGGACTGGAAGAAATGCTGGATCAAAAGTTGTATATCGATAGTTCTTAGCTTTGGGTCATAGAGATCAATTATTATTAGCATTGCTAGTTGTAGATAAAAATCTGAGGGGCCACCAAACCATTTGATAAATTCCATTTAACTGCCAGTAAATAGTGATAAATTTCACTTTTGTCTCAAATTGCATTTAATCTGTTTCTCAGAAAAAAGATATAGTAACCTTAAGTACATTTTCCTGTTCCAGAAAGATGACAGTCCAAATACTTCATTATAGTTAGCACTTGTGAAAAGATTGAAAGATAATGAATAAACTTCCAAAGCTTTGTTTTTCTATTTATTGGCAAAATATGATCTAAACCAGCTATGTAATCTACAAGAAATACACTATTCTGCCAGAGACATGCAAGTGACAAATAATAGTTCGGATGTGGCTTTACTTGAAGAGCTGATTTGGTTTTAATACCACTTCTTACTACTATTTGTGAAATGGTGCCACCACTGCCCCTCAACACTTTTGCATATAACTGCTGAATCATATAATAATTTGGGCTAGAAGTGGCCATCTGATTCAGCCTCTCACTCAAAACACAGCCAACTTTGAAGTCAGTTTGCTCAGGATCATATCTAGTGGCACAATATAATACGTTGTCTGGTAGCTTCCTCTACAGAAATACAATGAAATGTTGCCAGGGGCCATTAAGTAATATTCCAGGAATTGTGTATATGGACCGGAGCTTGTGTAAGTACAGAAAACAAGCCTTCTAGAAGCCTCCTCTGCATAGCTTTTCATATTCTATATTTTAACATTTTTCTGTTTCAGAGACCAGAATTCAGGTTAGAGAAGAGTCTAGGTAGGGTCCCAGGCCTCTGGCCAGTGTCAGCCTTCTAATACTTTTGACATTTTAATGGTACTCAGTAGCTATATAGTACCTAATAACACAAGACCACATGGCTGATGAAAGGAGA
Source organism: Rynchops niger (assembly GCA_013400035.1). Taxonomy (NCBI): domain Eukaryota; kingdom Metazoa; phylum Chordata; class Aves; order Charadriiformes; family Laridae; genus Rynchops; species Rynchops niger. The sequence goes on from VXBH01001752.1 coordinate 504,053, forward strand.
GAACGTGCAAGAGACACATATTATAGCAAGTTTAATGTTTGTTAGGAGAAGCTTGAAAAATTGTTTTTCTTTCTGAATCTGTGGACTCTATAATTCTACACTGCTCATAAGCTCAAACTAAGATCTTGTTATTTTCACTGTCCTTGAACAGAACTGTTGGTTGGGTGGGTGCAGAGACAATGACTGACAGACTCTGGAGAAGTGTGTGGGGCTTTCTGTTTTGCACAGGAAGTAGTGGTAGGTCCTGTCTTTCCCATGAGAATAATGAAAGGTGGGTTCTCTTCTGAGCTGTTTCTTTGTTAGAGCAAGGAAGAGAACAAGGGTGTCTTTTAGGAGGGGAATTGCCTTGCTTCCAGAATTTCTGGTTTGCGAAAGGAGTGAAGGGTCCAATTCTTATCTTCTAACTTGATCTAAGGAACTTCGGGCTAGTGCCATTGCTCCCAAGCTCTAAGGGAATTCTTGTACTTTAATCTCTTTTTTTTTTTTTTCCTTTTTTTCTTTCTTTTTTCTTTTGTCTCTCTTTTTTCCCAATTCTAGAACCTGATGGGAATAATACCTTCCTTGTAAGGCAGGGATAGAGCTGTGGAGTAGAAGGAGCTGCTAATGTTTGTGAGTAAGAAAGAAATAAAGAAATTGTATAATTTGACCTGGTACATAGATATACCAGCACCAATTCAAGACTGGGACAAGTGGTGAGAAATAAACCTAAAGTATACTAAGGAGCTATATGCTGCTGAATATAGAGTTACATATGTTCTTTACAATTTTCTTGGAGCTTAAAGGTACCTGGTCACAGTTAGTTTTCAGTTGGCAAGCATAAATAGAAAATTTTCGGATTAAAAGTAAGGATATAATTATGTGCTTAAAATAAACATACTGAATAAGTATACTAAAAAGTATACACTGTGATATTCAGAATATTCAGTATATACAGGCTATTGCCTGGTTTTCTGTTCTGAGAATATATTAATTAGATGGAAACTGAAATAAAAAGCCATTTTGAACCTTTATTTTCTTCCTCTCACTTTGTTTCAGGCAACTGTGACATTCATTACATACTACTATCTTTATCCATCTTTACATGAGCAATCTATTTCTTGCTTCAGCTTCACTAAGGAAAAAAAAACCCATGAGAATACCTACAACACAGGTTATATAATACAAGAGGGTGAAATATGGAAGACAAAAATAAGAAATAAGACTGGAATACCTTTAATGCACATCCTAAATCACAAGTAATGATGATCCTGCAAGAGGGAAAATTTCTTGAATTTATATACTGCGGTTTGAAATGAGAGTATTGATATTTCAAATACCACTGGACAGAATTAAACCTAAACTCTGAAAAAACAGATTTAGATCCAAGATCAATGATGTTTTCGCATTGTCGTAATTTCTTTAACGGGACTATTGCATGAGCTGCCATTGCCAAGGAGTTGAGTCTATTTTAAAAAGCTAAGCTGAAATGAATACTGTACTGTAATAGCAAGATTCTTTTGCAGGTGGAGGAAGTACAATACTGGGGCTTCATAAGTAAGGATTACCTTAAGGTAATCAGCTTTTGAAGGGCTGCTTGTAAGCATACAGGATAGACTGATTCTTGTAATTTCTGCAGCTGATTTTTCAGCAGATTTTTCTACGTGAAGAATGATGAAGCCCCTGAGGTATACGAAATATATATTTTCCCAGTGGGAAGGATGCAAGAGCTATTCCTACAGATCTTTGTTCTTAGTATTGAAGCACATTAAAGGCTCTAAGGTGATTAAAACTAAATTAAATCTTTGTTTATAGTACAGGTCTCCTGACCTAATGGAAATCTTGTTAAATCGAGTGATTTGTGCATGTGTGTGCTGGGTTTGAGGCCGAACAAAACTCATGAAGCCTGATGTGTTCTTCTGACCTCCTCAGATCATAGCAAATTACTATGAAGTGTTTCTCAGCGACAATGTAATAAGCCTACGGATGCATATGGTAGAAAGAAATCTTATTTGCATTTAGCATCTCTAACCTTTAGAGAGTTTCTCTGAACATGTGCTTGCTGCTCCAGGAAACTTTGTGGAATGAAATAATCTTCACAAAGTGTCAAGTGAATTAATTTTTAATTGGGCAACAAATCACCTTGTGCTGCGCCATTTCTTTTTTTGTAAAATCCTTCTGAAATTACAAGAAGAGGGCATTTTGCAAAGTTTTCACTGTCCATGAACGTGGTTAGAAGATACAGCAGAATAAGATCTAGTTATACTGTTTTGGGTTCAGGATGCTGTTTTTAAGAGTTAGAAAAACACACCCAGGCCTATTTGCAGTTGCAGTTTTCAAGGGGCAAATAAAGCCTGCTTCTCTTATTAGGATTACCGTCAGAGTTGTGGATTAACTAATTTACTCAGTTTCTTCTGTCACTGGAATAAGATTTGCAATATTTCGACCAGCTTGCCCCCTACTCTTTTTGCTTCTTGAAAACAAAAATTTGTAATGGGCTTGTCAGGAGGTAGTTTGTACTTGACTTTTTTTACTCTTTATAACTACTTGAAAGGACATTGTAGAGAGGTTGGTGCTGGTCTCTTCTCACAGGTAATTAGCGATAGAACAAGAGGGAATGGCTTCAAGCTGCAACAGGGTAGGTTTAGACCGGACATTAGGAAAAAATTCTTCACAGAAAGAGTGGTCAGACACTGGAATAGGCTGCCCAGGGAGGTGGTGGAGTCACCATCCCTGAATGTGTTTAAGAGTCGTTTAGATGTGGTGTTAGGGGATATGGTGTAGGGGAAAACTTTGTAGAGTGGGGTTGATGGTTGGCCTCGATGATCCCAAGGGTCTTTTCCAACCTAAATCATTCTATGATTCTATGACTCTATGATTCACTGTCTTTGCCCAAGAGTGGGAAAAGAGGGTTCAGCAGGGAATTGAAGACCTCTGACCTACCTAGCCTCTCCCTGTGGATGCTTTTGCTTATCCCTTCATGTTTTTCAGCCGAGCTGCAATGATGGACCTTGCATCTTCTTTACTGTTAATCTTCAGCCTGAAAATCAGAACACGAATTTTACAGTTAGTACAGTTTTAGGAAGGTTAATGTTACTAACATTAAAACACTCTGGGCCCTTTTCTCTTAGTAAACTAAGTCATCTAAAGGTAGATGGAGGGTCTCTGAGGATGGGGCAAAGATTGTTTTATTTACCGGTTCGGTCCTTTCTTTTTCTGGGACCGTCAAGTTAAGAATTCCTTTCAAGTTGTACCATCTGGAAAGCAATCTCCAGAAGGTTGTTATGTTCACTGAGAATTACTGTATTACCGTAGTTGCTCTGAACAGTCACTGTTCATGGTAGGATTTGCGAGCACATTGGTGCTAAACTAACTTTGAGAGAGAGATAGCTGAGGATATCTCTCAGGATAGCTGAAGACATTCATATGTCAGTGCTCCTATTTATTCTTGCTGTAATATAAAGGACTGCAATTTGACACAGATTCTGGATAGTCATAAGCTATTCATGGAAGTATTCAGTGTTTTGGAAAGCAAGTAATCATTACTAGTGGGGGTTTGTGTTATAAGAACTGATTATTTATGTTCATCCCGTTCTTATAGAAATGGACAAAAGATAAGATGTCTATCCATTTTCATCCTCGTTAAAAGAGAGCCTAGAAAACTAGCTATAAACTAGCTGGACAGGTTATCTTCTCATTTGTAAGATGTCTGATCGAATTTTCCTTATGGTTGTTATAAGAAAACATCTCTGTTATTTAAGTAACTATTACATTTGTATATTGGAAAGAGAAAACAAGAATCAGATAATTTACTATAAACTCTGACTTTCACATAAGCACATTTGAGAAGACAGACAGGAGCCCGAATCAGGGTGTTGAATATCAGAATTATTGGTTGAATCTCAACTGCTAGCCCGATTTATATACATATATGTGTATGTATAAACAAAGAAAATCTTTTCTTATATGCTGTGCGCTCTCTGCTCAGAGTATTGCATTTTATTCACTTTGGTGATTTGAAACAGATGACTGAATCTAATATTGTTATCAGTATGGTAGCTGATTAGTTTAAAAATTTCTACAAATGAAAGAGTTTCCAAAGAAAGCTGGAAGACATTTTGATTAAGGCAGGCTGTGGAATGCAGGGATACAGCTCTGATTTATTGCTCTGATTGATTGCTTATGAATTTTTCAATTTTTGCTTTAGCTATGTCTTAAAAAATAGATAGAGTAGTGAGAATGATTAGAATAGCAACGGTTTGTTTTTTACCTTCTTAAAGGGACAGTTTGGAGCACTTGGTCTCAGGATTTTAAAAATTAAATTATTTTTGGCAGAGCTAAAAGGTTTCTTAGCTATTTGTGTACAAATGAGACTTAGGTGTGCCTGGTATTTCATGATGGCAGATGGCCCCTCTCCTCTCTCACACTATTAGGATCAATAAATGCATCAAGTTTTGCATTGGGTATTTATATACTCCCCAGGTTGATAGTTACCCTCTCAGGAATTGTTCAGAAGTACAAGTCTTACCATCCCAGGTGGTACGTGGAACTTCCAAACGATAATAATTTACTCTTATCTATAGTTTCTGGCCATTAAATGGAAGGGGCTTTGTTTGTTTATCAATAAATGTGTTATTCTAAATATGATGTGTAGTTTAAACTGGTCCGATATACAACTGTTCAAGTGCCACTCTGTCTGATTTTCAGGTTTTGGGGTTGCTTTTGCAGTCCCTGGGGTTTTTTTTTTCTTTTTTTTTTTTTTTTACGTTTCCCTCCTGCGTTATTAATTGAGCGTAGTTATTTCTTGAACAGTGTCACAACTGTGTATAAGCTATTGAGAAAAAAAAAATCTAGTTAAATTCCATGGGTAAACTTTCTAAATTTATCAAATCATCTCACATACTGTATCTAGAAGATTCATTCGGGGAAACTTCTCAAAAATTGTCCAAAAAGTGACCACGTTGAAGCAAACAAAGTCTGAGTTTAGAGGCTTTTGGGGTACTTTTAAAAATATTAGAAGTTTTTTTCTTTTAACTGACTTCAGAAATACTACCACGCAGTTGTAAAACCATACATGTTTACGTTGTTCAGTGACACACAGGAGAAGCAGGTGTGGCCTCCAATGCAATACCCTTTTAAGCAGTTTCTAGTATGATTCCAGCATAAAATCACCATGCAGTCTCATAGAGTATAGTACTTTCTCCACAACTTTCACAATTGTTTTTTTTTCTTGTCCCTTTGCTATGGTTATAAAGTTGTATAGTTAACCACTTTTAGACCCATTCCTGCCTTTCTTTTCTGTAGCTGCCCTGATCATCAAGAAATCCATTAAAAATGCTAGCAAGAAGCCAAGAGAAAGAGCTCACCCTCTAGCCCATACATTCAGGCAGAACACAGTGATATTTGAGACTGGCACAGCATAGGGTTATGTTACTGGTGTAGTTGTCTGTTCAGTGATTCATCTGGAAGAAACTGGAGACTGCTAGAGGTCATTGCAGAGTACACTGCTGAAAACTAATCAGTGATGTTTCAGGATGATTTGTGGTATGCTTTCTTGGATGAAATTTGAAAGACGATCACTTGCGTTTATTAGTAGCAACATGATAAGGTCAGTGAAGGCAATTACAATGATCTAAAAACGATCACAGAACTGACAGAACGCCTTCTTTAAATAATACTCAAGACAACATTACAATTAATTAATTTAAATAGCAGAAGGTGTTTTATAATAGTTCTAAAATGGCTCCAAATTTGAAGAATTGATGTAGTGTGGCTTGCAGGGAGGTGTTTTAAGGGCAGCATTAGAATATTTTCAGTGCTATCTAGGACACTTTCTACATTTGGCACTCTGCTTTGAGGCAAAGCCAGCAGCAGTGATTCAACTAATGGAAATCTTTAAAAACTTGATCATGATTTTACTTTTTTTGTCATCTTGCTTCATTAATTGAAGTAATGCAGAAACAACTGTGCAAATGCAGCTGTTGCTACACTTAAGATGATGTAACATGCTTTCTTCAAGAGTATGGTACAGTGACAAACCAAGGCAAGATCCCTCTGATCACTTGAACAGATTTTCAATGCCTGCAGCATGCTTCCAGAATCTTTAAATTATAAGTAGTGCCTGCAAGCAGCACTTCAACAGAAACACAGCATAGTGGCATACCTGTGACATGACAAATTTTTGATGTGGAGTTGTGCTGTTGTGTGATGATGGGGGAATCACCTTCTGTCGTTCTAGTGACTTTCTAGACTTGTGATTTACATTTTGCTTTGTAACCTCTGTAGAGATGGTAAAACTAACTTTGTGAGCTGCTGAGAAAACAAATCTTGCCCAGTTAACTTGGGGGTTTTTGTTTGTTTGTTTGGTTTTTTTTAATACAATATGCTAAAAAAGACGTAAGATTTAAAAACAGGAGAGGTGAGGAACACCTAAGGGGCCTGCTTGCTTCAATGCTGTTCTAAAAACTCTTTCAGCTATTCTGTTGACACATAATGTGGCCAATTTAGATGAGAAAGTTTGCACCAAATACAGAGAACATCTGTTCTCTGGGAAGTAATTTTTGTACAAATATAGTACAGATGATTAATCTAATGTCTTTGGTGTGTCCCAGTTCTTGATAGGGAAGATAGTAAAAGAGCCAATTCATCTTAAGATTCTTCTTAATGCTTTTGCTGAGATTTGTCTTGCTTATGAGAATATCCTGCACATTGGCACCCTCCAGTTTTAATACACTTGAGCTGAATTTACCAGCTGCTTGCTCTTGCAAGAAGGCATTTGGACATCAAAAATTTATCGGCATTGATACTTCTCATCTAAAGATGGTGTATGATGTTTGAGCCAAAATATAAACTGCAGTGAGAAAGGACTCAGTTTTCTCCATTCTTTCCTTATTCAATAATCGGTAGTTAAATTTACTCCAAATGTAAGCTATGCTCACATTTCGATTCCCTCTTAACCAACCAAACTAGTCTGTAAAGCAGTATATTCCTGTCGTCTGAACAAAATGCTGACAAAGCTGCAAGTAAAGAAAGTTCATTTTGTTAATGACTTCTGTCAAGGGTTTAGAAGTACAAAAAATGGTGGAAAAAAGATGGTAGAAGCAGAAATAGTTTTTGCCTCTTTCTGTTAAGAATTGGTGCCTTTGGCTGAATTTAACTGGTAAAGGTGAACTTGTAGAAAAGTTATTCTTTTTTAGATTTTGCATGTTATTTTAGTTTGTGCTTTTGAGAGTGAATTTTGGAACAGTTTACTCCGCCTCAAGAAGCCCTAACCATTGAACCATGGCCGTCCTGTAATATTTTTGGCTGTAATATATAAATAATAGAATTGGGGCCACACTGTGGCAAAGAAAATGATGGATGTTGATGCTAAAAAAACCCCACATAGTAATAACATTTGCCATACTTTTTAGATTGGAGCTGTTAATGTGCTCCAAATGGAGTAAGAGGTGACATCTTTTTCTGTTTTCCAACTTGATTTCAAATAGCTTCAAAACCTTAAACTTATTAAGTAATAACTCAATTTTCAGCAAAATTATGGTATGGTGATGTACAGTGATTTGGAAATACTGTGATATTATAGGTAGGAGAAAGAATTGGTGTCAGAGGGATTTATGCATATATTCTATTTATGGACACTAACCTTGTCACCACAGCCACTTCCTTTGAGAACTGACTGAACTAATGAAGAAGTAATTCCTTTTATGTTTGTTTTTGCTCTCTTAATTTTAAGGTATGCCTTTGAGTTTTGTTTTAAAGCCACATAATCATTTGATTATAAAAGCAATCCTAAAATAACATAGAGGTCTTGTTTCTTTTGGGAAGGACTCGAGGTTCCAAGGCTTGATGGCCATTTCTTACTGCTCTAAATTTTGTTCTCTTGACATGCTGAACTGATAGAAAAAAGTCCTGGAGGAATAAATTGCAGCCTTAAGAAAGATGAGAGATCAGCCCAAAGTGGAATGTCTGACTGTTTAGACTTGTTGGCTCACCATCTAATGGCAAGCTTCCTTTCCCTCTGCTTCTCTCATGACTTGTTCCTTTCTAAGCTGGCTTTGTAGTAGCTAGCTTACTCCCCAGATAGGGTTGTCCTGGTTAACTTCTCTGCTACAGTCCAATATGGTGCCAGCAATGGTCATAACTTCTTGAGTCTTTAAGGACTCGATGACTTCAACCTTTGAGAGACTCGCAGTTTTCTAGAGGGTAACCTGGGCAGTAATATTCCCCCCTGCCCCCGCTTTGGCATGCAAAAGTTGGATTATGTATTGTTCGTGCTCAAGTGCTTGTAGAATATTTTTGAGACAATATTAAAATAACTTAATCAACAGCTAACTCATACATTGTTAACTACATGTATTTTAACGAGAGTAAATGAAATGTGATCAACAGATATGGAGAGTGCATTAATTGGAGAATACAAAGATGTGCATACAATTAACAGCTGTAAATTAAAGATTGAACTAATTCCACCTCCTCAGTTACTGTCTTGTATCTGATGAACTTCCATAAACTATTAAAGTTTGCTTTACTGCACTTGGAGTGTTGAAATCCCATTCAGCATTGTAATAGCACTTAACATACATGTAACCCCATGCAAATACCAATTTATATCTAAAAGTGGCTACTGATGGTTGTTTCATAGTCTGTGTAATGTCTGTTTGCATCAGTTCTGCTCCCAGTAGGCAGCTTTCCAAACTGCACAAATAACTACTGCTAATGGTGCCGATATCTTTGTTGGCAGCTTTTGCTACGTAATGAAGAGGTGAATTGGTCTGGGCATTAAACTCGGCTTGCCTGTAAAACAGCTAGTGCTGTGATGAGACGTTCTGGAAAAGCTTATACTGACACTGTATTTGTTCTTTCTGTATCAGCTTCTCTGCTGTTGTGCACCTTCATGCACATGTATCTTCTTGCAGATGTCATATTCAGCAAAACATATTAATGGAAAAAGAAGCTAATCCATGTACTCTGATGGATTCCACCAGTAATCTGACAGTCCTGTGTAATGTAAATTCAACAGACCTTTTAAATTAAGTGCGTGGCCAAGGGTTGAAACATGATTGTGCTTGATCTGTGGTTTAGCTATTAAAGTATATTGTTTATTGTTTTATATCTGCCATCAAGTGCATCAAACCCCACATTTTCTGTATTCTGAGAATTATTTTAATCCTCAACTCAGACAACTGTAGAAAATGTGATTCTTTTTGTGGGAAATAGTGCAAAAAGATGTCTTTGGAAAGTCTAGAAGCTCTGAGTCTTGAAGAACAGAGACTCCTCTTTCTGGTGAACAGTGATAGAACACAAAGAAATGGTATGGAGCTGCATCAGGAGAGGGTCTGATTGGACATTGGGAAGGGGTTCTTCACTGAGAGAGTGGTCAGTCACTGCGGTAGGCTCCCCAGGGAAGTGCTCAAGGCACCAAGCCTGTCAGAATTCAAGGAGCATCTCAGTGATGCTCTTATTCATATAGTTTAGTTTTAGGTAGTGCTGCGAGGAGCAGGGAGTTGGACTCGATGATACTTATGGGTCCCTTCCAACTTGAAGTATTCTATGATTCTATATTTTGGCATGGAGGGATTTTATAACGTTTAAATGCTTTACTTATTTTCCTGCAGGGTGATAGGAGTCAAGCGAGGTCTTTCACCTCTCTGATTTGGTAAGTGAAATCTTGAATATAAAAGTATAAAGTATATTGACTTTGTCTACAGACTTTTTTAATTACATGTAGAAAAAATAGAATTAAAAATATATTTGGAGATTGCAGAACATTGAGAGTTGCAAGCCCTGTTTGTCTTGTGAATAGACAGATTTTTTGAGCAGCCTTATTCCTTCTTACAGACTGCATCCTGCAAAACCCACATAATAAGAACAATAATATGTTTGTATTTCCAGAGTAGGTTAAGCAGGTTGTTTCTGGTCTCTAGTTTTACTAGTCGTTGTGAGTTTTAATGCATGACAGACTCTGATGCACCAGAAAGGTCTAATTAAATTTTTCCCAGGGAATTTCTGCTGAATTGATTTGCTGTTTGACTAAGTAAAGTTTCATTCTTAATTTGAAAAAGAGAGCTGGATGGATGTGTTCTCCTTATTCAATTCAAAAATAGAAGATAATTAATTTGGTGTGATGTTGAGTTTCATATTTGTATTGCTTATCAGTCTGAAACTCTTGTGATCCTCATTATTATCAGTACACTTTTGTTGAAATTAATCTGTTTTATTCTTGATAATTTTTCTTTGGGGTGAGGCTTCCTCTGTCTTCTGTTTTTTTCTGTTATTACATGTGTCGGTTCTAACTTTTCCTTTTTTGGACAGTGCTGTCCACTGTAGTCAGGCCATATGTTATGTTTATAAATATTATTCGTTAACAACAAATCTGCTTTGGGTCTTAGGTGTTCTAAAATAAAAGCTGGTATTGAATCATCTGCTTAGTTTGAATGTACATTGCTAGATCTGGTGAGGAAAAATGGAATGTTTATTTGTACCACTAGAAGACATTCGTTGCAATTAGACTAATATATATATAAATTTTTTTATTTTTATTTTATTTTTATGGCCTAGGTCTTCAATAATTCATTTTCTATAAAATGTCATGGACGTAAAACGCAGCTGGTTTCACTCTGTCTGACATAGCCTACTCTATTTTACAACTTTGGCATCCTCTGAGAACTTGCCTTTTGGGTCTTTGCTCCTGGTGTCAGATTGAAAAAGTGTCCAGACTTCTCAGTAATGGATGTTTTACTAAAATAGATCTGTTTCACAGTGTGAAATGACTTGCACTGGTTTCTTGTCTGCATTCATCTCTGAGCTTAGCATCTGGTTTCCAGATGCTAAGAAATAATCAGGAGCTGCAGGTTACATTTTGTTGTGGGTATTAACTACCTCTTACGTTAGAAGCAATATGGCCTTTAGGTTATTAGGATTATTTACTTGGAAGACTGACCGTATAAAAATATTGCTCTTAGATACACAATTCACCCACAAAGTAATGTATTCTGTTACTCTCTAAGGATGCCTAAAAGCATATATTATAAGAATTGTATCATGCAACTTGACTTTTGTGTCTCAGGACTCTGAACGTAGTGTAAAAACACTATCCATATGGCAGTTTTTGCCAGGTGCAAAATTGTTTTAATGATTGGCTCCTAAAAATAATTTTGACAATATTATTTTGCTGGATATTGCAGATGGGGAGCAGTGAAGTAAGGTTTTCTTTTTCCTTGTTTTTTAAACAATCCTGTTTAAATAAAAGCGAGCAGAGATAATTTTCCACATGAAACCTGTTTACAACCATACACTGTTGTCATTCCTGTGCTCTCTATTTTTATTGGATTGCTGTGAGGTCTGCCTCCTGCCTAGGTCATAGAATCATAGAATCATAGAATTCTATTCTAGGTTGGAAGGGACCTTTAAGATTATCAAGTCCAACCATTAACCTACCCTGACAAAAGCCACTTCTAAACCATGTCCCTAAGTACCCCATCTACCCTTTTTTTAAACACCTCCAGGGATGGTGAATCCACCACCTCCCTGGGCAGCCTATTCCAAGGTTTAATAACCCTTTCAGTGAAAAAATGTTTCCTAATATCCAATCTAAACCTCCCCTGACA
>VXBH01001752.1:515926-527624 GCA_013400035.1 Rynchops niger
TTTAGTGTCATGTGCAAACTTCCTGAGGGTGCATTCGATCCCCTCATCCAGATCATTGATAAAGATATTAAAGAGAACCGGCCCCAGCACTGAGCCCTGGGGGACACCACTTGTGACCGGACACCAACTGGATTTAACTCCATTTACCACGACTCTCTGGGCACGGCCATCCAGCCAGTTTTGGAGGTTGACAGGTGGCAAAAGAAGGCAAATGAGTAGTTGTTCTTAGGTCCTTCTTTCTGGTTCATTAGCATCTATTGTTTGAGGCTTACCTGTTCGCTTTACTGACTGGCTTGGATGTGCAGCTGACATTTTTGGAATTGCAGTTGTGTGTTCAAATGCAGCGTTTTCCACTTTAGCATTTGCTGCTTTGGTTGTCTTGTTGTTGCTCTTGCATGTGTGCATGCAGGACTGCATGTGGAGTCATCTTCTTGTTAACACATGTCAGGTGGAAAGAATGCTCTGTGCTTACACACTCCTCGAGTTAAAGGATGCTCGTTCTACTTTGGAATCATTGCCTTTCCATATCCGGAATTTCTCTGCTGTGGCTCATCTCTCTTCACCAGCACTCTTCTGTCTTGCTTTTAAGATCCTGTTCTGTTACCTTTTTTGATTTTGACTTTTGCCTTATTAGCAATTAACATGATTGGAGTTGTTCTCCAGAATAGGCAGAATGATGAGCATGGTCTTTCAGAGGTTAAATGTACTCATAAGATTGACAGTGTTTCTTGTTCTGTAGGTTCTTCCAAACACTTAGTAAAGCCATGATTCCACAATAATTAGTACCAAATACCACTGCTATAGTCCTCAGTTGTACTAATTTGGCCTAGAGCGTGCTTAAAAAATACAAATGTTGTTACTGAATATATGTATCAGTTAGGAAATTAGAGATATCAGTAATCTTGCCATTTTTGATGCTCAATAAGAGAGAAAGTTCATAAGACTGAAGAGAATTCAAAATTTGAGGAAGACATTTAGACGATTTGTATAACTTTTTTCCCCAACTGTATATAGGGAACCTATATGTGGGGTGGAAGAAATGCTGTTAAAACAGTTTTGGAGGAAACAGTGCAAATGTGAGTATTTCAAGAATGATTAGCTGTTATGAAGTAGATTGTCTATAAAAATATAAGATATTTAGCTATAATTGATATACAGAATTGACATTTCCTTGTTAGTTTGATCAATCTAAGGTTATGCATGTGAAATCTGTTAGTTAATAACTCTGTAGTCATTGACTATGTATTCTTCTCTAGATTCAAATTTCCTTTATGCAATTAAGAGGATTTTATGTGTAAAATTTTAGACAGGAGATACTGTTTAAGATGGTGGTATGCATCTTCGAGTTTTTATTCTACTCTTATTTAAATATCTGATTAATGCATAGATGAGCAGCCTTCAAATGCTAACTTTTCATTCATGATTCATGAATGAGTTAAAGTACAATTATAAAATGAGATATTATTTATTTTATGAGCTCATAACCTGAGTCTGATTCAAAATTACTTCCATTTGTGATCCATTTTTGGCAAGTGTTCTCGTCACTAGCCTCAAGTAAGTTTATCCTGCCATTTATAAAAAGCATGTTGTATTCATAAGCAACAACTGGGTATAGCGTGCTCTTTATTGTTGGTACAAGTTGTTATCCTTGTTATGTAACAGTTTGGTTTTCCATTTTGGGATCAAAGAATTTGCTGTGTTTGTGTATCCCTTCTCTAAAGACCTTCATACGTAGGTAACAGTAGGCTCTACATTCTATTGAAGCTTCCATCACTGCTTTTCTGTGAATCTCCCATAAAAATATTGCTGTTATTAAAGCTGCTTTCTACTATCCCTTCTTGCATATGTAGTGCTCTAATCTTTTACCCATACTTCCTCAGGAATATTTGAAAATTTCCTTTTCTATTAAGAATATGCATTTGTTTAAACTGAAATTGCTTTTAGGAAAGGATGACAGATGAATTTATTAACTTCAAAAAAGTAAGGAATAATTCAAAGCTATGCATGTGTATATTACACGTAAATAATTATTAACATTTTTAAGTTTTCTAATGAAAATTATGCTGAAATAATCAGTATTATTGTTGTGTGAAATGGTTGCTTTTAATGTTTTCTAGTTTAGGTAAATGATACACTCTCAGATTTCCTTTCCAGCTTTCTTTGGATTAGATCCTGCTTCCCACCCCCAAAAGACAAAGGTTAAAAACCCACCTTGTATAGTTTTACAGGGTATGAAAACAATCCCCCTCTTTTTGTCCATATCCCCTAACTCACAGCTTTGTGTTTCACAATCACATTTCGTTTATGTATGTTGGTTGTATTTTTTTCTGTGTCTTTCTTACTGATGGCATTTATTTAACAGCCATTAAAAGCGTGAACATAGAACAACTATGTGTAAAAATAGTTTTACTCCTATCTGTTCCTGTCTTTTTCTTCCCCCCTCCCCTATGGATTTTTTATTTAATACATGAATAGATAATCAGAGTAAGCGTGGCCAGCAGATTGAGAGAGGTGATTCTCCCCCTCTACTCTGCTCTCGTGAGACCCCACCTGGTCAAGGGTGGAGCATCAAAGGGATGGAGCACCTCTCCTATGAGGACAGGCTAGGAGAGTTGGGGTTATTCAGCCTGGAGAAGAGAAGGCTCCAGGGAGACCTTATAGTGGCCTTCCAGTACCTGAAGGGGGCCTACAGGAAAGATGGGGAGGGGCTGTTTGCAAGGACATGTAGCGATAGGTCGAGGGGCAATGGTTTTAAACTAGAGCAGGGTAGGTTTAGATTAGACATTAGGAAGTTCTTTACAAGGAGGGTGGTGAGACACTGGCAAAGGTTGCCCAGGGAGGTGGTGGAGTCCCCATCCCTGGGGACATTCAAGGCCAGGCTTGATGAGGCTCTGAGCAACCTGATCTAGTTGAAGATGTCCCTGCTTACTGCAGGGGGGTTGGACTAGGTGACCTTTAAAGGACCCTTCCAACCCAACACATTCTATGATTCTATGATTATGAGAATTAATTTTGTTCATTTAAGACCATCACTGTCCACAGTACTCTTGAATTCAAACCAGATGGATCATGGAGGAACAGAAAATGGAGGAAAGCTTATTTGAAGCACTCAAGATACTGAGTACCAATGTACCATTGTCAGTCTAATTTTCTATAGCAATTAAGTTCTTATGAGCATATATTTTGCTTTCATGTTGTCCATCAATGTTTTTTTTTTTTGTTTCAGCAACACTAAATTTCTGTAAGCTTCCTGAAAATAAAGGTTTGAGTAGGAGAGAGAGATGTATGGAAGGACAGTAGTGTGAATTGCCCGGACAGATTGCAATAAGAAAGCCATCATTTGAGGCGACAAACTTGAGAAAACTCCATGATCGAAGCTCTCATTTCATTAGAGAGCAGGGAATCCACCTGCCAGGCACACGGCTGTGTTTTGGTGTGCATCAGGTACTGGGTGCCAGTGCCCAGGGGCTGGCATTGGGAGCTGTCTGAGCATGGCTGAGCCCCTCAGCCAAGCTGGTGGGGGGCTTCTGCAAAAATGTATCTAAAGAAGGGCAGAACATACCAGACAGGTAAAGGAGGGTGGGGAAAAACACCCCAAATCAACAAAGCAAAGCAACAGAGGGAACCCCGAGGTCAGAGGGCGAGGGGGAGGCATGCACCATGTAGCAGAGATATTCCCAGCAGCCTGTGGAGGATTCAGGCGGGAGCAGGTGGGTGTTTTGGAGGAACTGTGGCCTGTGGAGATCCCCGTGTTGGAGCAGTGTTTGTCTGTTTTTTTCCCAAAGAACTGCAGTCTCCTGGGGACTCACGCTGGAGCAGAGGAAAAGTGCGAGAAGGAAGGAATGACAGAGAGAAACTGCTACATACATACAATGTCTTTGAATCCCATGTGGTTTTCTTTTTTAAAGAAGTATTTTAGGAGGGAAAAAGAAACAAGTAGTATGTTCTGTTTCTGCCCTTATTAGTTTAGTTTAATACTTTCTGGCCTCATGTTTGGGGAAACAGGAAACAGCTGCTTCCCATTCACCTTGTCTATTCCATTAATGACTTATATATCTTTAGTGTAGGAACCTTCAGTGGCTCTTTCCCTTGCTGAAAAGTTTTGGTGTTTTGGTTTTTTTGTTGTTTGGTTGTTGTTGTTTTTTTTTTTTTTTAATATTTATAATTGTTCATGTAGAATCCACTTCTTAATTTTGGCCACTGTTGCATTTTTCTTTACCTTTTCAGTTCTGCCATCTCTTTTTCATTGAGTTTGGGGTGTGGAGTAGGGATCTGAACTGGGCACAGTCCTGTCAGTTATGCTCTGGCTTTATACAGGGGCACAATGATATTTGTTTTGTTTGCTATTTCTTTCCTAATGATTTTTAGTCATTCAACCTACTTTTTTTTTGCTGATTTGTGTAACTAGGTCCTCAACACACTTTGTTGCATTGCTGTTTGTCTCTTTTTCCAAACTCATATATGTGTATTTTGAGCAGCATAAGCTAAAGGACAGGTAGATGCAAATGGTACACTAATGACTTCCCCTGTAAAAACAAACCAACCAACCCACCTTGGTCCCATTTGTTGCCTTTTTTTTCCCAGAAACCTGCTTCTAGTTTCCTTAGACTAATTTAAAGAGACTTATATCCAGATATTTAACTTGGAAAAAAGGTGGGCAGGGCTTTACAGGTAACATTCTCTAAATAGGTAAAAGTAGGTGTCGAGGTGTTAAATATTTCCATTTGATATTAATGGCGTTCAGCTTTACCTTATGTATTCTTGTTTGTAATACAGTTAGTGTAATTCCTGTTTGTCATGCTTCTCGCATTCTGGTTTAATTCAGTATTTTTTCAGTCATTAGGCAAAACAAAAAACTTCTTAGTAGTAAATCTGCTCTTTTAAAAAAGACAGTTTAAAAATTCATGTGGGTGTTGGCTTTTTTGGGATTAGTATTTTGGCATGCTCTGAGGGGAAAGGGTGTTTGAGGAATTTGCGAGCCTTTGAACGCAGTGTACTGTGTCAGTAAGGGTGTGGTCTGTGAGAGACACATTGCACGTGCCTCTGGGAATTTGTGATTTTTCCATTTGTAATAATAGTTCTTTGTTAAATTGCACATTGTACCGACTGTGAACCAAGGCGGTGCTGGCTGAAGAGTAATGACTGCAGACTTAGCACAGGGCTTGGCCAGGAGAGATGATTGGGATATTGTTCTCGACTGAGTTTTTGTGATCTGATTTAAGCAAAAATCATGAATGGCATTTTTCAAAACATGTTCAAAATCACTTTAGAAGGGCTGGTGCAATGTGTTGTGGTTTGGAGATGCAGCGAACCACAAGAAGTTAGTACCAAGAGTTTGATTACTGTGTGTCCAACTTATGTTGTGTTAGGTGATGTGCCGTCTCCTTGTCCTCCTAGGTAGATAGGCCAAGCTTCTGAATTCTTTATGAAATAACCTTTTCAGTGCCTGTTTGCAGATTGATCAAAAGCTTAGTATTTCATGTTGTTAGTGGATGATAGTAAGGAAATGATGTTATGGCTTGAATAAAAAAATTGTTTGGAATTTGTAATTTCTCCATCACCACCCCTCTGTTTTTCACAACAGAAGGACAGGAAGAGAGTATTCAAAAGGACTTTTGATCAGGACAGCATGTTTAAGAGTATGAGTTCTGCGTTGTCATTAATAGGCTTTCTGCCACACTTTCAGTCACCATCAATTTCTGACATTGATTAGGTTACCACTTTGGCTGGTTTGGTAACTTTGAAGTGGCTCATCTCAAGACAGTTTCAGCTCCTTTGTGAATAGCAGAGCTTTTAATTCCCAAGCCTATTGTGCTATTACCAGTAAATTGCATTACAACATCAGTTTATTTCTTTGGTTCCTAGAATTGTAGTTTGTTCTTGGAGTAGCCTGCACATACTAGATGCTGAAGGATGTCTTATTTCATATTTGGTCTGTATACTACTAGTATCCTAATAAATAGATTAATTAATTCATAAGAATGTTCAGAATTGACATATAATACTTTACACGATTTTTCATTCTCTCAAGACTGTGCCAATTCTACTTCACTGCTCTGTGGCTAGAAGATTTCACTCTATTTGATAGAAGAATTAAAGAGGCTTTGTCTACCAAAAATGAACCACTTGCACAGCTATCAATTGCTTTTCCTTGTTGTAAACCACATAAATGTGTTACCAGCTTATAAACAGAAGTGTGTAAATGTACAGAATACTCAGAAGTTTTAAGTGGGAGGCTATAATGGCTTAAAGAGTCCTCTGTACATCAGAGAGCAAAGAGCAACACAAGTCCCGATCATCCTCACCTTCTTTGCCCCACTCTCCAGAAAGAGACACCCTTAAATGAAACTCCTTGGGGTTTAGGTTTTTTTTTTCTGTTTGTTTTTTTTTTTTTTTTCTTTTTCCTTGTAATGTATTTGTCCAAGTCCTAGACAGTGCCAAGACAGACAAAAATGCAAGCTATTTGTATGCATTCTGGATGCTTTCGGCACTCCTTATCATTTTACCTAAAGGCAAAAACCTATCAACAGCTTTGCACCTGTGTTTTTCCTTGAAAAATAAAATGGGAGAATTTATGGGGAATATCTTGTTTCTTTTGGAGTTTGGCAACACATCCACCTAAAATATTCAGGAGTGAAAGTAAAAGGTTTCAGGAATGAAAATTACAATGTTGCTAGTGTGGAAATACTTTATGAGAGGAAATAATTTCTTTATGTCCCCAAAATAAAATATGCTAACACAAAGCTTGTAAGCAGAAATGGAGATGTAGGCATATTCTGTTAAATACGGACTTGCTTTGTCCTGCCATCTCTTTAAGGAAGTGACTTTAAATGGTGTAAATTTTACCCTGGATCTGGGCCGGACTTCAGACTTGTTTTCTATTGCTGAGGGGCATATTTATTTAAAGGACAGTTGGGTTAGGAAAATTGTTGGACAGCTGAAACCTTGTAGCAATGGAAAAAGTATAAATCATTGAAAAACTGCTCAGCCTAATTTAGCAAAATGTGACATTAACTAGTATTCATTTGCCAGTAAAAGCTATGTCCACATTAGGACATTTTGGAACTATAGCTATGCCAAATATTGTGCATTTGAGTCTCTGCCACAGCAGAAAAAACAATTTTCATATTTTCTCCTCTATTCGTGCTCCTGGAGGAAGACAGAGAAAAAGATGAATTAAAAAAACCTTAACGAATCAACTGAAGAAACAGGCAATTCTGCTTTATGTAGAAAATAAACTATCACTGTGGTATCACAAATGGATGTGAATGAGTTTTGAAGCACTCTGTGCTTGCCTCAGGCTGAGTAAACCACCAGGCAATTGTCCAAGCATAACAGGCTTGGTAACTCTGCCTAGAGTTGAAAGGGGAGCAGTAAATGATGAAACTTTTACTCTGGAAAGTACTTGGTCTCTGCCAAAAGGTTCTTTCCTTCCCCATGTGGAAGTTGTATAGCAATGGAATTATGTTGTCAGTGTTTTAATCTCTGAATTGTGGGATTATTCTAGCAATTGACCCTTCTTAGTGTAGGACTGAAGCTGTGGGTACTGTCAGGAAATATAAATGGAGATTTGTAGCTCTCTGCTTACGGCACTGGTGTGAAAAACTTTTGGGGACGCTCCACTGTGATTTTTAGCCGATGCCAGTGGCAGCAGTGATGAGGAAAAAGAACTAGGATCCTGCTACCTATATTTAAAGAGAAATTAGCCACGTGCAACTGGATGCAATTAGCATTAATAATTCCAATTAAATAAACAAAAGAATTAAAACAATATCCTTAACATCAAATTGTAGTAGTTTAAGTAGTTTATTATGCACAGTTACTGCAGACAAAACTGTTGTGAGTTGAGACAAGCTAAAGGGAGGGAAGCCCTGTTGATGCTAGCCTAGAGTTAGAGGGAAGTCAGTTTTCCCTAGGAAAGTGGTTATTGGTGTGGTTATATTTTTATAGGTATATTTATGTTTGGATAAATTGTTACATTTATTTGGGATTTTTAAACATGCATCATTCTTGCACATAGTATCTTTCAGACCAATGTAATTTTCTAAATAAGCATGTAAAATATGCATATTAAAGTGGTGGCCAAGTTTTTTGGCACTTCTGATTCCCCCGTGGTTTAATTTCTGCCTGAACATTTTGACTTTGACAGAGTACTGGGACCAAAGTGCTTCCCACTTCGTTTTAGTTCAGTGTGTTCCTACAGATATCTTTATTTGTGAAAACTTTGTCTAGGTCAGTTTGGATATGTAGCACTCCCCTTCAAAGAGTGGAATCCATCACTCTCTAGGATACAAATGTTACAGCATGAAAATGGCACTGATTTACAGAACTGCTACTACATCTGCACAGGACAGGACAAAAGTTGTGGTGTTTTGAATTAATGATGCATATAGTTCCACTGCTGTGGACTTTTACTGAAATTTTTCAAATATCATACCCTCTCTGTTTAGATGAGATACACCAGCAAGTTTATGAACGCAAAATACATTTCCCACCCATTCAAAAAGAATGTAAAGAGATGATAATAATTGTGAATTTATTATAAGCTGTTTTACTGCTGTCATACATATTACTTGTGAAATACGAAAGCTGTGGAATTGCTAGTTTTTGTGACTTAACAATCATCGTAAAAGACAAACCAAAAGATCCCTAAACTGAGTGCAAAAAAGGAAACAAAATATCCTCTGTGAACGTGCTCTACTTGGAGATCAGATAAATTTACTTGTTCTACTTTAAAATTATTCTATCAAAACACAGGATTCCCAAATTTGTCATGCAATTTAATTAAAATTTAATTAATTAATTTAATTAATTAAACACAAAACAAACAAACACCTTTTTCATTTTATCTAAAGACTTTGGCTCCCTATCCTACTCATTTTCTAGGTACTTGTTTCTAAAATATTTGCAGTTAGCAGTCCTGAAAGCAAATTTTGAAAGAAGCAAAACTCTTTCACGTCTGTGCTTACTGAAAAGGAGCCCAAGCTTCGAAGACAGAAACACTACCCTCAGTGATCACTGTATCTTTCTTATTTCGACAGTCTGTCATTGTTCTCTGTGCAAATCTTTGCAGAGGTTAAGGTCCTGTAGCGCTTCAGAATTGTAGTCCACAAAATGCAATGAAAATGTGGGCCCTTGTCAATGACTCATTCTTTTTCAGCATTTTCTTTGGAGTGCAGCTTTCTGTAGGCTTGACCAAGAACAAAATTTCCTTTAATATGTGTGAAGCTATATGAACATTATTCAGATGTGACTTTTTGAGATGTTCATTTCCTTTCTATTTCAACATACCTTTTCTCTCTGAGTTTTAAGTCTGATAGTGGATACTATTTTTAAATTGTATCTGGGTCAACTGCTTGAGTATGAGGTCTTAGTCACTGGCAAGAAGATTCACTGGCAAGAAGCTGAGTTTGATGCTAGACTAAACAAGATTTGGTGACAGACCAGTCAGATAAGCAAGCAGCGATGTCAGCAAAATAAAGTGAGTTTTATTTCATTTCTCATCCTCTGCTTTCCTATCAAGCTTCAGCAGTACTTTAGTCTGTGTAGTGAAAATCATTTTGGTGTTTGAACTTCAAAAGTGTATCAATGAGGTGCCTACGCTTTTCAAGACAATCACTGTGGACAGGCTTTCCAACTACACAATTACTTTTGATGTTTTTTTTTTTAGGATTCATTAAGATGAACATTACCCAGTGTACTTCCCCTGGTTTTCATCTGGTTTGGTTTACTTGCAGAAGTGGGAGGTGTGTCAGAGGTATCTGCTTGGAAAAAGTAAATAAACCTATCTCAGTCCAATGTAGAGGGTATTTTTTCAGCTCTCAGCTTTTAGGTAGTGGAGTTGTTAGTCATTCCTTTGAATCAAGAGGATACACAGATGCTCTACAATGAGTTTCCATGCTTTTGACAACTATTTTCTTGCCAATTGATGACAATGGTGATTCTAAATCTCTTGCATTATATGGCACTGTGTATGAGTAAGCCACAAGTTAAAGGATTGTGGAAGCAGATGAAAGCCTGATGTTTAGCCCTCAGTATTTTCATAAAAAATAGAATTGCTAGAATAATTTCCAGTAAGCTAAAATTCCCTGACTTTTACTGTGGCAATGCCAAATGACTTTAAGATAAGAAAAAAATGACTAAGATAACAAAAAAGAGCAAATGTAATTAAATAACAATCTAAAAAAAAAATCTTATGGCTTAATCATCTATGATCACAACTAGCAGACTTACGAAGTAATTTTCTTGTGGTAATACAGCATACACTGGAATTTTAGGAAAAATTAAAATTTATTTTTAAAATAGATTTTTTTTAACATAATACTGAAATAAATGTTCTTGAGCTTGGACAGGCATCGCTTCACTTTCTGACTGCATAACAATACGCTTTTGTATTGCTTTCTTTTTTTGAGCCTATTTTTATCTGGGGAGGACTGACTGCTATTCTTGTATTCTGTGGCAAGGGGAGAAGAATCTTTCTGTAGTTCCAACCTAGGAAGACACTGCTTCTTTTCTGTCTATATACGTGTCATATTTAAAGCTGGTTGGAAAATGGATGTCTCATTGGAAATATTTGATTGTATTTGAGGCAAGAAGAAAGTGATGAAGCCAGAATGGACCGTTAAAAATATAGCATTTCTGTGTAGTTTTCAGAAAAATTCTGTAAAGATTTGGAGTTTTTTAACTGTTTGGCAGGCTGTGGGGGAAGGCTTACAGTGGTAAGAGCCATCTAATCTGTTTTCCTCTTTTTTGGCATTCTGCCCACCAGAAAAATGGGGACTACGAGTGTTGTTATGGGACTGATGAAAACTTTCTAATGTAAAATGTAGAAGAAAAATCAACTAGAAAATCCTTAACCAACTGTCAATACCATGCCTCAGAGAAACAACATCATGCCAGTGTGTCTAGCACAGTATTTTAACAGGGCAGGTTCTCCCATTGACAACTGGGAGAATCGAGTTCTGATGGTTCTTCAGAGGTCTTGTTAAAATAGTTGGGCAAGGGGGAAGCAAAGACTGTCAAATTAATTGGTATTTATGAAATAATAAAATATTTATCAAGAATTGTGCATTTTTCTGCTTAATCACCTTCTACATTTTTCTTGTCTTGTGTCAGGCATAATTAATACACTGTGTCTGCTGGTGCTCTTTTTTTTTTTCTTCCCCCTCAAATGGAATTCCCAGGTATTTTTCTGTACTAGGTTTTTTTAACCTCTCTTCCCAAGCATTTGAGGATAAAATATTCCTATTCCCAGGGTGATTTTATTTCTGTTTTAGAAGTGATTCATTTACTTAAAAGGCAAATTGGTGTTGAAGGGTGAAATTAGTTTAGTTGAAGTTCATTCAAGAGGGAATTTGGCCATATATATTTCATGTATATGATTTTCCACTTGCAGTTATTGTTTGCTAATAAAAATATTTCTTAGTCAGTGCATATGTGGCTTATGTGAAAGTAAGCTGCTATTGAGGCAAGAAAAGACTCTAATTTAATGCCTTTGCAAAACGTAGGCATCAGTATGAACTGAGCGATTACCTACACTATTTAGCCTGATGAGTAGGTAGCCAGCATGCCTAGAAGTGGGCCAGCCAGTGCACATGTAGTTTGGCAACAGCAACAGAACTGCGCTGCCTTTCACACAGCTGGCTATAGGAGGACAAATGAGAGAGCTCCAGCTTCATTTGAAGAATTAAGAGGATAC